>JAVKPL010001991.1:0-173864 GCA_032173675.1 Gastrolobium villosum | reverse complement strand
TGTATTTTCCGTTATTACGAATGAATTTTTTTTTTAAGAATGAGAAATAATATGAAGCTTTCACTCAGTGGTGGAGCCACATGTATTGTGGGTGTGGTCTCGGTTCGAGCTAAATTTTAACAAATTATATTTATTATATATAATTATATATAATTTGGCCCACGCTATAATTTGTATTTGACCTATCTAAAGCTTAAAAATATTTATTATGTGTTCAATTTCTACTTGTATATACAAATATTTTTAGTAAAATAAAAAAAATATTTAGTAAAATTAAAAATTATTTAATAAAATTATAATTCTTCTTGGTACTGCCTGCTAGATGTGGTAATATGGGTTGAACCCGATGGATAAATGCGTCGGGTTCAACCCATATTAAATGCAACATGGTATTCTTCTTTTTTTGTTCTTGTTTGATCGAGCATGTATCTTTCGTTGTCGAAATGATCAACCAGGCTCTGATACCATGTCAGAATGCAATACAAATGAATAATGATACTTTTCATTCGTTAATCATCTTCCTCTTCAATGAGGTATATATATAAGTGTACAAAACACCTCTGAATAATAATAGGAAAAATATCCTAACAACTTTATCCTATACAATCTGATCAACAGTAAATTTGTAACAGTAAATTTAAAAAACTTTGTCCTAATAACTTTGTAACAGTAAATTTAAAAAAACTTTGTCCTAATAACTTTGTAACAGTAAATTTTAAAAAAATTTGTTCTAATAACTTTGTAACAGTAAATTTAAAAAAACTTTGTCCTAATAACTTTGTAACAGTAAATTTAAAAAAACTTTCTAACAGTAATTTAAATTTATAAACTTCCTTTCAACAGGTCACATAAGAAGAGAGTAAGGGTGTGGTAAGGAATAAGGAGAAAGAGAAGGAAAAATGATTTATTTTATTTCACAAATATTACCATCGGATGGGATGGATTGTAATTGATCGGTATTAAGAGAAATATGCAAAGATAAATAAAATAAGAGTAAGCAAAATAACTTATTTTTTTATAGATACCTTATCGACTCAAGTCAACTTATAATTGATTTAGTGTCAACTCGTAGCTGACTTATTACTGACTCGTAACGGATTTATTACTAATTTGTGCTTGGCCCATGAATAAATAATAAATGCTATTTGACAGTTTCTGAAGTCTATTTATATTTGTTCGTAAAGTGAAAGCCTTACACCGTAAATCGTCGTGTTGATTTTCTCCTCACTCTCTCTTTTCTGTTTTTTCGTTTTGTGTGTCGATTTCGCAGTATCCAAGATCAAGTCTGAGTCCACAGGAAACATCATCACTCCTGCAAAACCAAGAGCGGAATGATGTATAGGGTAGCAAAGGCATCCGAATACCCGGTTAAGAAAAAAACTATGTGGGCAAAGGCTTGGCTGAGGGAAACACAGTTGCAGGAAGAGGTTGAAAGGATGAATGCTTTGACAAGAACGGAGAAGCTTAAGACTCAGCGGAGCCCATCGGAGCTTTTAAATCAAAAACTAGAGGATAAGCCTAAGAATGTCATTCTGAATAAGCGCATCCCTACATCTGTTGCTGAGAATCGGGTTTGTGGCTCAGCATTTTTAATTCTTAGTTGCATTTTTTTGTTGTTGTAAAGCTTAGGAGGATAGAATTTCAATTTTATTGAACAGTAAAATAGAAGTACTCTAGTTTATCAGAATCAATTTTGATAGTGTGATGATACATTTTCTCTTGATTCTGGAACCACTGTATTTCATTTTTGTTGCATGTGCTTCCCTGAAGAATTAGAAGACACTCTATCGCCAATGGAACTGAATGGCAAACTGGAAGATTTCATGTTACAACCATATTTCCCGAGACACTAACAGATTTACTGATATTCTTAATTCTATTTCCACTTTCAATATATTTGCTGTAAATATCTGGGGGGGAACTCCAATTAAAATATTTTGAATTGTTTTGTGTAACTCATTGAAGCCTAATACTTATTTAAAGTCGCATTGATAACTGATTTTGCTTTGGTTCTCATCTCTATGTTCCTTTGTTTCATAATAGCTACATATTTTTCTAATTTACTATTTAATTTACATTCTAATTTGTACTCTCTATATATTTTGTCAAACAACACTAGGCTGACGAACAAAGTATTAGCTCTGTGAGGAAGCCTATGGCCCTTGGAAAGGATAGAGACAGCATCAAGAATGGTGGCAAAGTTTGTGATATCGTCGAAGAGAAGATTCGAAGATTGCCTGGAGATGGAGAAACGTCGGACAGAAAAATGAAAAGAAAACGTTCCACGGGCACTGTTTTTGCCAGATCCATTGATGGTGAGGGAGAGCCGAAAAGGGTTATGCAGCTAAAGCTATCTAATGAGTCTAGTCTGCAGTCTTCGGATGCCCAAGGTTTTAGGTAATGCAAGTTTATGAAATGCTTTGATTTCTGATAGTGTCAAGAAATGACTACAATTCATGAGGTCTGGGAAATTATCTGACAAGCTGTGTAAAGTGAATTGTGAAACATGTTAATTCATAACAAGTGAATTTATCATATTGAACTTAGGAATATATTGTGTTTATGCATTTATAAGTTCTTCCAACAAAATAACCTTATCAGAGAAGGTTAAGAAGCTATGAAAATAGGTAATAGTTATGATGGATTGACTTCTGGATATGGCAAGTTGATTCTCTGACATTCATACCCTCTCTCCTAAAAGCTCAAGTGTCTAACCACATACATTGTGGTCATATTTCATGATTCAGTAGCTTTCTTGTTATGATCTTAAAATATACTTTTGGTATGCTATAACAGCAATCAATAAACTGCTTGCAACATTGTGTTTCTCGCAGATCAGGATTTTCTGGAAGTAATAGTAAGCTCGATGTTGCTTCCTTGCCTGCTAGTTCCAATGCATGTAAGGCTGCCAAGAACGAGCAAGAAAAGGTGTCAAGGGATTCAATAGATGGATCAAATAAGGAACGGACTGTACTTAAAGGAAACATGTATGTATCTGCTCATTTGTGTAGTGCCTCGCCTTAAGCGGCTTTTGTTTCTCTGATATAACATTATATTACAAGTTTATGACTAATCTCTTCTTATTTTTTTCCTTTTTTTTTTAGGTTTAATGTTCGTGACAACAATTACTCAGGTGGTATTAATACATTGTCAAAAGGCAAAGCTTCAAGGGCACAGCGAAATGGTCCTTTGATGGCTGGAAACTCATCTTCTGTAACTCGTTCATCTCAAACACTTGAAGCCCGGGAACAACCTTCAAATGTGAACAAGCCTCATTCAGTAAGCGAGACTATCAATCGTAAGCGTTCTTTGCCTACAAGATCATCATCCCATATGGATATGGACCAACGTGATGGGCAGAGACCTCGAAAAATTTCCCGGACTCGAAGAGAAATTGTGGTATCCCCTGTCTTGAGTTGTGATGAAGTGCATACTGATACAAACCCAACTACTTCACTAGCACCTCGTACACGAAAGATACCTTCCTACTTGTCTGATTATGTGCATGACATGGGCAGCAATAATGGCTAGAGAAATGGTCTTCAATTTGTCCCACGTTGTCAGCCTTAACTTCCCATTATTGTTTTATTTGCATTAACTTCCCATTACTGTTTTTAACTTCCCATTTCTGTTTTATTTTATATTAAATTTTATGTAACAGTTATCTTGTGACCACGTTCCATTTCCTGCAGTTACAACTCCTCTTTGTAAATGCTATTTAAGTTGGATATTTTGAATAGAAAGGCATCAGATTTACCTCCTGCACTATTTTATTTTCCTTTCTATAAGCTTAACCTTTTTGCTAAAAAGGATCCCATCATTTTGGTGCTTTCATTGAGCACACTCCCCTCCAATGGCAGAAGGAACACGGTTTCGAAAGTTAGAAGAAACACAAGAAAAACATGCTACCCAAATCCAAAAATTGTTTGAAAACTCTACCCAAGCCATATCCCAAATTACTCAGCTTCGTGAGTCCTCTTCCAAAACATCCACACAGATTTCTGCACTAACAGAACAATCTAATCAAACAGTGAACCGCCTCAACGAAGTCCAAACCACCCTTACAACCTTAACAGGTCGCATTGATCAACTATTGAGTCCAAACCATCCTTTTATATCTTTATATTTAAAATTTTATATTGATGTTGATTGCAGATAATGATATACAAGAAAGGTTAGGAAAGAGAACATGATACATTTTGTAGGGTTGTGCTTCATATTGAAGTGTCAGAAAATAATTATAACTTATGTTTGGCATAGGAATATCAAACTTCCAAACAAAGTCTCAAGCAGTGGACCATTATTTATAGGGGTGACAATATGAGTTGAACCCAACGGGTCAATCCTAAACTGCCAAAACGGGGTGGGTTGAGTTACATATTTCAACCCACCAACCCGCCACAACCTATCCCGTTCGGTTATGGGTCAAAACGGGTTGGCGACGGGTCGGGGCGGGTTGGCCTGCTGGGTCAAATTCTTTATTTTTTTTACTATTAGATAGTATTTTATTTGTTTTTAAGCTTTTCTGATATCTAATTTTTTATTATCGTAGTACTCTCTAGAAAAAATATAGAAGAAAAATTTTATTTATGATAAAGGTAATTTATGTATGGAGATAAAAATAAGTTTTTAAAGAATATCTAACTAAAAATTAGCATACATTTAGACTTAAGATTGGAAGAAAACTAAGAGGAATGTGATATGAAAATAAGTAATTTTATAATATTTATAAAATATAATTTATTTATTTTTTTAATATTATAATATATTTTTATTTATATAAAATATAGTTTGTAAAGAATATGCTCAGGTGCTCTGTATTTAATATGATCTAAATGGTGAGGGTTTTATTTACAAACATTTTGTTTACAAATTACTCTATGTACTCCCGAAAATACACTAGTTTATACTATGTATTTACGAGAGTATATATGTTCAACAAATATTACAACGTTCAATTTAATATCTAAAAAAATCGACTTGTGATTTCTCTGAAATTCAAAATATACCCATGTTAGTAATGTTTATAAATTTTTTCCCTTTTTCTTAATTTTTTTTAGTGAACTACAAATGCTTAGTACTTAAAGGTTATGATTTTTTAAAGTTATGCAATATTTTTTTTGAATTTCTAGTTTTTTTTTATAACAGAATTTTTAGTTATTGTCTGTATATACAATAATAAATAAGAAATAACATAATTTTAATTGAATAATATTAAGATTTTATAAATAAGAAATTATAATAATAATAATTTTATTATAATATTATTAAATTTATAAGTACATGATTATTACCGTTGATTGACAGAAATCAATGATTACGATTTGATGTCAAATTTTAAAGTTTGAAGCCGATGTCAAAAGTTCCTGCCTTATATATATATATATATATATATATATATATATATATATATATATATATATATATATATATATATATTTATGGGTTAGTATATTTTACACCAGTGTAAGTTACACTCTCAATCTTGTCCGTTGATTTCACTTATATCTAAGGGCTCAATTTTTTTAGTAATGTGAGCTATTAGATACAAGTGAGTCAATGGTCAAGATTGAGTCTAAGACTTCTAACTCTTACACCGGTGTAAGAATATCCTATATATATATATATATATATATATATATATATATATATATATATATATATATATATATATTACTTACAATTATTTTCAAATCTTATATATAAACACAAAATAATATTTGATTAGATATGATGAGTTAAAGTTCGCAAAAAGAAAAAATATGGCACGCAAAACGAATCTCTATAACATTACACAATCATTTTTTCTACAACATAATAAACATAAAACATTTGTTTTAAGGCTGCCTTTTCTTTGGTTTGGGCTTATTCTTGCTTAAGCTAGGCTATAGATTGGTTCAGTTTAGGTTTCGATCTCTTATTCTGAGTAAATTGCATTTTAAGTGCTGTTAGGAGTTTCATGGAGTCATATGGGTTAGGATGGATTTTTTTTTCTTTATACACTTTAAATGGGCTCGTTAAAAAATAATAGAAAATGTTGAAAATACCAAAAAAGAATATAATAAGATTAAAAAAATAGTTTGATCAGGTTTCCATACACCTAGTGTTGGTTTGATTAGTTTTTGATATGTTTCTCGGTTGATTTTTTCTTCTTCTTTATTTGACTTGTTTTCTTGATTATTATGCAAATTAGCATATTTCTTGGATTAAAACTAATCTATTATTGACGGATTATTTATTTAATTAATTAATTAAAAAATAATCAACTTATAATCATTTCTTAAAAAGACTGCATTAGTTTTATTTCTCGTTTACATTTAGTATATACATAAGCATGAGCCAAGCCAAATTGTAACATTTTATAATTTTGGACTTTGATGTTTATAATTTATAATTTGCTCTTTGACTTCTAAATATTTTAACTCTTGTTTCATAATTACTATTCTTGTGAATATTTTAATTTTTGAATGGCTTAATTCTCTTTTTTTCATATTTTTTTCTTACAAATATTGTAGCTTATTTCTTTAATAGATTTTATTAGGATTCACTTTTTTTACAGTCAATGCAGATAACTTATCTACAGTGAGCCTAAAATGACGTCGTTTTGAGGCGAAAATCAAGTTATTTTTGTAATTATAATTTATTTTAGGGTTATAATAGTTTTTTTCATTTTAATTTGTTAATTTTCCAACCCAAAATGATGTCGTTTTGAGAGCTACGCTTCTTGGGCTGGTGATGGCTGCCATGTAGTGAATTAATATCGAGCTTCCTTGGCGCGATGACTCTGGCTGGGGGTACCTGCAATGACATTTCGACGCTCAAGGCAGTATCAAAGTTAGGCTTAAGTTGTATTTTTACCGGAATTAGATAATTGTACCTGGTGTGTACCCTTCTTTTTATATAGCTAGTCTTATGCCGCCTTTGGTAGGCGACATGCCGATTGGTCGTTGTGGGCTGTAGACTTATCTATTCTCAGCTGGTGCCTTTCTGGTTATATATTTATAGGTCAAGCTACTTTCTTAGAGTGGTGGCAAGCTGGAGCTGTCTTCAGTGTATTGGCTTATGGCGCGGTGGATACTTATCCGTTATACAGTCATTCCTTAGCTTTTAAGTTATGAGACAATTTAGGCGCAATAAGTTAATTTATTGCGCTTTCTAGTCCTTTGTGTGGTGGAGATGTCGCGCATTCCGTGGGCCCCGTATGCACTTGGGCCTATTCTTTGGGCTTTAACCATTTGTGAGTTTATTGTAGTTTATCCAGATCAAAAGCGAATGTTTATAACTTATCTATATCCAATTTAGAAACATTAAAGCCATTTTATTATTATTATTTGATGGCGTAAATTTAATATGGTATAGTTATTCAAGTCTGTTTTACAAGGAATATATAGAGATATGGTAGAATTCAATTTTGACCCATTCTCTATGCAAAATCAACTTTTGAATCCAATTAGTTTTCACATTATCATTCAAATATGTGTTATATATCATTTTAAAAAAGTTGATTATAGATATCAAACTATTGTAATAACTGTAGTAACACATAATTAAATAGATTAAATTATAATTGTAAGAATTTTGCTTGCCGTGGATCCATTTCTCCTTCATCCTGAACGGTAATAGGATTCAAAGACCCATACCCTAAGGATTTAGTCTTGAGGCTATAGCCACCCAATCCAATCCGTCCAATAAATTAAATATAAAAAAATGTTAAAAATGAACAAAACAAGGTAAAAAAACACGTGTCAGAATAATGTATAAGTTTTAGCAAAGTTTCATTTTTATAAAGTGACAAATGTATCATACAAAAATTGAGAGTTTAATTTTTATGTAATGTTAGTCATATTATAAACCTTTTTTTATACTAGAATTTAGTCACATGTTATCACATGATTACAACGAGGTTTGCATTCATCATGCAACATGACATAAAAATGTTTCCTACACATAATATTTTGTGTGGCCCGCACTTTTTGAAGCAGAAAAAAATTAAGACACGCAAAACGAATCGCTATAACATTACACAATCACCTTTCCTACAACATAACTCTTATAAGACCCTAATACAATATATAGTTTGACCTATAGTGTAATTGATATCGTAATCAAACTTTTTAGAACAATTTAGCAACATATAATGAAATGAAATGAAATGATATTATAATTTATTTTAAACTGAGACATCTACCATAATTAAATCCAAATCCACTAGAATTTCCATTGCCAATGTCAAAAGAAAAACCATGAGCATGTTCTTTCATTCGATAAGCAATGTATTTAGTTTTATTGGAAGTAAAACGTAGGTTTCATAGCCATTTCTTCGTTGGTACTTATGATCCAAAACGTTCATCCACTATTTATTTTCTTCAACCATTAGTCTCCACACTGATCTTTGCACAGATTCCATGATATAGTGTAGTAGTAACACATAGGTTGCCTCCTAGCCAGTGCTATGTTTAAAGTCTTTAGTAAGACTTGTTGCTTCACTCAGACAGGATCAGTGAGTGGAACTCTTTCTTTCTCGGCTTTGAAAACGTCCCCAGAATAAGATTTAAGCTTATGGCTATTAACTCTAAAGGAATGTCCATGATCTAGACCTTGCATCTCAAAAGCACCATTCCCAAACCCTTTAACAATTTGATAAGGCCCTTTAACAATTTGCATGTGAACATCTTTAGTCTAAAATTGAATAATAAAACGCTATGCCCAACTCTCAATTCTTTGTTTCTTAGCTTCTTGTCATGCCACTTCTGTATTCTTTCCTTGTTTAACTTAGCATTCTTATAAGCATAATTTCTGAATTCTTCTAGCTCTTCTAATTAGAGTAATCTCTTCTCTCCTGCTAGATTTGCATCCATATTGAGAGAGAAGATTTCCTAATAAGCTTTATGTTCCAGCTCCAAGGGAAGATGACATGCTTTGCTGAAGGAGAGTTTGTAAGGGGAACATCCTAATAGTGTTCTGAAAGCAGTCCTGTAAGCCCAAAGTGAATCATCCAGTTTTCTTGACCAGTCCGTCCTTAAAGGATTGACAACATTTTCTAAAATTCTCTTAACTTCTTAGTTAGAGACTTTAATTTGGTCACTGATCTTAGGGTGGTATGAGGTTGCAACTTTGTGTCTCACCCCATACTTCTCTAATAGCTTTTCAAACTGACGATTAACAAAATACCATCGCTGAAGATACAATGAGGCATTCCGAACCTTGTTAAGATGTTCTTTTTCAAGAACTTAACCACAACTTTGGTATCATTAGTGGGTAAAGCAACTGCTTCAACCCACTTGCTAACATAATCAACAACCTTCACAATAAATTTGTTCCCATAAGAAGAAGGAAAAGGACCCATAAAATCAATATCCCAAACATCAAATAATTCTACCTCTAAAATTGGGTTGAGGGGCATCTCTTGTTGCTTCGTCAAGTTTCCTTCTCTTTAACATCTGTCATATGTTTTTGCATATTGATGTGCATCCTTGAAGAGAGTGGGCCAGTAAAATCCGGATTGAAGAATCTTTGAAGCTATTCTGACGCCTCCCACGTGACCTTAATATGGTGATGTATGACAATGGAATAAGATTCGTTCTTGTTCTTCCTCCGGAATGCACCTTTTGATCATCTGATCATAACACTTCTTGAATAGTAAATGGTCATCCCAGAAATAGTTCTTACATTCATGTAAGAACTTCCTCCTCTGATTTTTATTCACTCCATAGGGCTCTATTCTTGCTGCAAGAAAGTTAGCAATTTCATCAAACCAGGGAACATCCCTGCTTGAAATCGAAAGTTGTTATTCATCTGTGAACGTCTCCCTGATTGGATGACTTTCTTCGATATGTTCCAACCTAGAAAGTTGATCAACAATATGATTCTCATAACCTTTTATATCCTTGATTTCCAGGTTGAATTCCTAGAGCAGCAAAATTCGTCTGATTAATCGAGGCTTGGCATCTTTCTTGGCAAATAAATACTTGAGGACTACATGATCAGTGTGCACCGTGAGTTGGGAACCAAGGGGATAAGGTCTAAACTTCTCACAAGTATATACTACAGCTAGTAGTTCCTTCTCAGTGACTATGTAGTTCACTTGAGCTTCATTCAATATTTTACTAGCATAGTAAATACTGTGGAACAACTTCCCCTTACTCTATCCTAGAACTACTCCTACAGCTTGATCACTTGCATCACACATTAGTTTAAAGGGCAGATTCCAGTTAGGTGGTTGAATAATTGGTTGGTGCAAAAACTAATATCTCCTTCAAGATTTTGAATGCTTCATGGCATTCTTTTGTAAACTTAAACTTCCTATCTTTCTCCAGAGTTGACACAGAGATCTTACAATCTTGGAAAAGTCTTTAATAAACCTTCGGTAGAAGCCAGCATGCCCAAAATAACTTCGAAGAGTTTTCACATTCACAGGTGGTGGCATCTTCATAATGGCTTCTACTTTGGCTTGATCTACTTCTAAACTATCATTGGAAATTTTATGGCCAAGGACAATGCCTTCTTTTACCATGAAGTGGCATTTCTCCTAATTTAGAATGAGGTTAGAAGAAAGACATCTCTGCAAGACATATTCCAAATTGGTCAGACAATGTTCATAAGTCATTCCCAAGACAAAGAAGTCATCTATGAACATTTCAACTCCTTCACTTATTAGATTTGAGAATATAGCAAGCATATATCTTTGGAATGTTGCAGTTGCATTACACAGCCCGAAAGGCATCCTTCTGAAAGCAAATGTTTCGTAAGGACAGGTGAAAGTGATCTTATGTTGATTTTCAAGAGCGACTAGTATCTGGTTGTACCCAGAGTATCCATCATGAAAGCAAAAATATTCTTTTCCAGCCAAATGATCCAGCATTTGGTCTATGAATAGTAGAGGGATATGGTCTTTTCTAGTAGCATTGTTTAAATTTTTTTAGTCTTGGCATATCCTCCAACCAATGACTTTTCTCATGAACGAGTATGTTCCTCTCATTAAGCTCTACAGTCTTTCCCCCTTTCTTGGGAATGCACTGAACATGACTAAACCAATTACTATCAGAGATATGATATTTAATCCCAACATCTAACCACTTGATGACCTCCTTCCTCACCACTTCTTTTATGATTGAATTCAGTCTTGTCTGATGTTCCATTGACGAACTATCAGGACCATACAACTTTGTCCACAACTCGTGTACATTGGTGAACTGAGATACATGCTCAAAGAGGATTGTGTCAATATACTTCCTAATCATAAGCATAACCTTTTTGTTCAGGATTTCTCATTTATTTTCATTCTTTCCTTCAGGCATCTCAACACCGAGGATGGGCTCATACAAGTCTATGTAAAAAAGATGATCTTCTATCGATCATATGTCTCCATTGTTGGAATAAGGTCGCTCAATCAGCGCGAAAGTAAGTCATAGGTCATTAAGTGGAGCTCTAGCTAGGCACTCGAAGGTTGTCTTATTAACTGGTCGACCAAATTGTAGAAACAAGAAAATGCAGAACAACAGACATGAAGAGAAAACACACAAGATTTAATGTAAAAAACTTTCCCTAAAGTAGAGGAGTAATAATCACGAGACCTACTCCAAATTTTTTTTCACTGTGGTAATAGTAGGATTACAATAATCAAGCTTCTCTAATATCACCAGAGGTTCACACTCAAACTCCACCAATAAAGATGGTTATAAAGTTCTTCTTTAAAGAGGTCATACACTTAATTTTCTCTTCAAAGGGTTTCTCATAGTCTCTAACCTTTGACAAAGGTTTTCATATCTTTATACAAAGGTGAGGTGAGGTGAGACTTTTCACCTCCTTCCAAAATCTTCTTCAATCATGAGGTATGTAGCATTTAATAGGATGATTATTCAAACATTGAGTCATGCACCAATAAATACAATGCTTGCTCAGCCACCATGCATTAATGAAGGAACACACCCCAACAAATGAGTCCCCAAAACTTCAATAATATTGATCTTATGTGTTGGAAGGGAAAATAATTTCTCGGCATAAAATTATAGTGTTCATCTTGTTAGTGATTTTATATATATAATAGAAAAGGATTCGTAATCATCTTATTCAAAGTGACCCTAAATTCAAATCCCAAGTTTAATATTCTAATATGTGACATATTTAGGGAAAGAAATGTTGGGTATTGTAATATTTTTCTTTTTAAGTTTTTTTCTTATATTTTTTTTTAAATTCTGTCAAAAATATTTTAAAATTTCTTAAACGGCACATAGTGTGCCACGTGGGCAAACCGCACTAACACATTGATAAAATAAAAAATAAAAATGGTAAGTAACCATTTCTATTTACCGTGTTTGTTAAATTGAAGGACGGCATTAGAATTTTTTTTTAATTGAAGTGTCGTTAATTGAAAAAACTACTTTGAGGACGACCATATTAAAAAAGAAGACATGAGGGACCAAAATAAATGTTAATTTTTCATTAAACCTAATTCTAACATGTCATAGATTTTTCCCCCCAAAATTAATGTACATTTTCTTTTGGCGTTCCAGCAGTTCATCAAGTCCTAAGCTAAGAGCTATAATATATAAGCTTACCAAAAAAAAAAAAAAAAAGCTATAATATATAAAGTCCCACGCGTATAGGAACAAAAACTACTCCGGACGAGTATGATGAGCATCTACGATGCCAAATAAAGAACTAAAACTAAAATTATCAGTTTTAATTTCAATGCTAGCTGTAGGGGTCGTAAGTAACTTAAGTATCTTTACTTTATATTCTGCTTACGCAAACTTTAACTTATACAAAATAAAAAATAGTTATTTCCTTTCAATCATAAATTAAAAACTAAATTGCTGATGGAAGAGCTTTAGATTTTCTTTGCTTCATTGCGAAGTACAACTCAATTTGACTTTTCTACTTCCTCCATTTTCTCCTTTTTATTTTATTTAGAGTGAATATCATTCAGCAAATTTTATGATACTCATTTTAATCCCTAGTAAATAAAAAGATTATTCGTAGTCTCTAAGAAATTTAAAGTGGACCTATTTTAGTGCCTGTTTGGATCCTTTTTTTTTTTTAATTTAGAAGCTACTTATAAACATAAGTTAGGCCAAACAGGTTTTGGAAAAAGCTCTTATAACGAAAAGCTATTTTTTTATAATGAAGAAAAAAACTGAAAAGTAAAAGCTCCTAGAATGAGCTTTTTTTAAGCTCTTATCTGTTTTTCTTGAATTGTGTTTTTTTTTAAACGAAGAGTGATAAAGATAGAGAGAGATAATTTTCTTTAAATATGTGTTTTTAAGTAATTTTTAACTAAATTTTTTATGTAATTTCCAAACAGCTTTTAGCTTCTTTTTTAAGCTTCTTTTTTAGCTTTAGCTTATAAGTAGCTTCTAATTTAAAAATAAGAGGATCCAAACAGGCTCTTAGTCATTCTAAGGGATTAATGTGTATCTTTTTTGAATTTGTGAGGACCACGATTTCAACTAAATAAATCCATTTTAAATTTCTTAGGACCACGAATAACCTTTTTATTTGCTAGAAACTAAAGCGGGAATCGAAAAATTTGCTTAGGACAAAAAAAGAGAGGATATTTACTCTTTTATTTATTAAAAGCTTTTAATTTATTCGTACGTTCTTTCATAAACTATTGTACTTTTCAATCATAACGTGACTTCGATCGGAATCCGTTGGCTCCGACAAAGTAGAAAGCAGGGTAGTCGACACATATGTCATCATTGCTTGTAGTTTAAACCTTGGAATTTAAAATTTTTATGATGTCTCTTATATTAATTAATGATAATTTTTAAATTCATTTAAGAATTGATAATGTAGCTATTATTATGGGTAGCGGAGAAATCCTTGTCATCTCAATCCGCAAAAGGGATTAGTCTCATCTTATGTGGGGTGGGAAAACCCTTGGGTATATCAAAAAAAAATGTGGCTATTATTATTATTATTATTATTATTATTATTATTATTAGTATTATTATTATTATTAGTAGGCGATATGCCAAAGGGGCTATATTTTCAATTGTTGACGACAATGCATTCAGAATAAGGAATACTGTGTATTTCCAAAAATAAAAAAATAAAAAATAAATAAAATAAGGAATACTATTACTTATACAAGTTTCTTTACACACTAATAATTCTAACAAAATCATAAGATTTTTGGTCTTTCTTTTGCGGTTCACAAAAAAAAAAATCTACCATTTCCAGCTTACGTTGGTTAGTTGAATTCAAAAAATACTTGATGTGAACTAAAAAAAAAAAAAAATACTTGATGTGTGGAATAAAGATATAATACCATAAAATATAAATGAAATATACATAAATTTCATAATATGGTAGTTAAAGAGGAAATTGAATGTAACAGCTGTGTGTGCATTCTAATACAGGCCTTTAATTGATCAGCCAATTTATGGGCCACCATCCAACGGCCCTATTATTTAGGAGATTACTTAATTAAATATTAAATAAATTGTAACAGTTATGTAACTTGCAGCAGTTATGGTATTGATAGTAGGAATCGTTACTTCTGTATTTAATTTCAAATAAACACTATATGTATTGTGATGTTTGGCAATGGAACACAAGATGGAAAATTTGTTAGTTCTCTCTTGCTCATTCTCTCTCTTCGTAACTTCCTTCTAAACTTTCTTATAATGGTTACATTGGACTTAAAGAATTAAAGAAATTATTTCATTAATCATATGGGAAAGGTTATACTTACAACCTATTTTTTCTTTATAACATTTTACAACTATATTTTAATCGTTTATTTTCGTCAATCAACTGTTAATCATTTATCGTGAATTAATAATTAATTAATGAATTTAATTTGGAAAATAATAAATGTTGATTGGCGAAAATTAACAATTAAGATATAATTGTAAAATGTTGTAAACAAAAATAAGTTATAAGTATAACATTCCTCTACTTATGTTAATCTTCAAGAAGCTCAAAAGGAAACTAATAAAAAAAATGACAAGAGAAAACAAACGATTCCTGAAGATCAATGAGCCCTCTTTATAATATTTTAAAGATAAAGGATTTCTCCAATCAATGGAGATAAGTTATATCCAGTGAACTCAAAACGACGTCATTTTGAGGCGAAAATCAAGGTATTTTTATAATTCTAACACATTGCAGGGTTATATTAGTCTTTGTCATTATAATTTTTTAATCTTATAATCCAAAACAACATTATTTTGTGCTCACTGGAGATAACTTTATCTTCAGTGACCTGGAGAAATACTTTTCCCATATTTTAATGAGTTCACTTTTTCTGCAATTACTGCAGATAAGTTACCTACAGTAAGCCTAATACGACTTCGTTTTGGGTCGGAAATCATGGTGTTTTTGTAATTTTAATTTATTTCAGGGTTATAATAGTCTTTATATTTATAATTTTTTAAGATTTCAATACAAAAGCGACATCGTTTTGGGAATAAATGCAGATAACTTATATGCATTAATTGCAGAAATATTTTTCCCTATTTTAATAGGTAAAAAGGAGAGATAATATATATGGAAGAAATATTTCTACAGCCACTATAGATAAAGTTATCTACAGCTACCCCAAAAACTACATCATTTTGATTAATGAAGGGTGTCTTTGTAATTTTAGGTGAATTAATGAAGGGTATTTCAGTAAAATGTATATGATTAAAAAATAAACAAAATTATGAAAACACATTTCATTAATTCACCTAAAATTACAGAAACACCTTTAATTAATCAAAACGACGTAGTCTTTGGGGTAGTCGTATATAACCTTATCTAAAGTGTCTGTATAAGTATTTACCCCAACACACACACACATATATATATATATATGGGAATAATTATCTTATGTTGCATCAGATAATTATCTCACGCTACAGAAACAAAGTAATGGGGTCCACTATTGTTTTTTTTTTTTTTAAATAGTGGACTGCACTATCTTGTCTCTGTTGCATGAGATAATTATCTCATGCAACATGAGATAAATAGATCTCATATATATATATATATATATATATATATATGGAATAGGATCAACTTACACCGGTGTAAGAATAATAAGTCTTACACTAAATCTTAACCATTGATTTTCTGCATCTAACGATTAAGATTTATTAGGTTCCACATATTAATTAATTTTTAATTCCCAATAAATCTCAACCGTTAGATGCATGGAAATTAACGGTTCAGATTTGTTGTAAGATTTATTATTCTTACACCGCTGTAAGTTGATCTTATCCCATATATATATATTCATATGCTACGCATATTAAACAATACACTAATATGTGTAACAATACACATTGTATGTGTTTGTCAAATTTATACCATGTATGGCCTTTCCACTAAATTTTTTTTGTATGAGACTAAAATGAGGATCGTATTTTTTGTTAGAGACCCCAAAACGAGCTTTTCTCTTGATTAAAAGAGAGACAACCCCTCCAAGCCAACAATTACTAACATCAAATCCCTTACATTTCCTCAGTCTCTTAACTTGGCCAAAATGAAGAGATAAAGAGGACACACATTCTTCCCCTTATGCCACTTTGGTTTTAATTTAGTCCTATTATCGTCCTTACAAAAAAGGTAGAAGCTATTGAGGAATTTATCTATTTTACCATATTTTTCACAATAACAGTCACCTTTCACCACAAGTATGATAATGAACCAATAATACTTTTTATAATTTGTTACCTCAACCGACTTACCATCTTCATCTTTGTGAATTGAGATTGAAGTGCTTATAAGTGAGTTAATGGGTTTTGCTTTGTCCATCCCAAAGCGCTTGAGTAACTCTTTGCAATACTTTTCTTGATTGATGAATGTGCCTTCTTTCTCTTGCTTTATTTGTAATCCAAGGAAGTAATTCAATGCTCCTATCATAGATATTTCAAACTCACTTTTAATCGCATCAGCAAACTCTTCACAAAGAAACTCATTAGTAGAACCAAAAATTTTCATCAACATAAATTTGAACAAGTAAAGTACGATAATGCTTTCTTTAAATGTGGTATCTATTTTACCTCTAACAAATTGATGATCAAGTAGAAACTTACTCAATCTTTCATACCAAGCTCTTGCAGCTTATTTTAGAGTTTAGGATTTAGGTCGTTAAAAGCTCCAAAACCTAGTTTTCTCTAAAGTGGTTGAAACAAATTGATGTTTAATTGAAAATGCATAGAATCTCTTGGTGAACAAAGCCTACTAATTGGAATTCATCAAGGAGCCTTTGAGAAAGAGTTATCTCCATTTGAAGTTTAGGGAGATTTATTGTTCTTGGAGTTTTGAGGGTGTTTTAAGCCATAAAAGGTTATGAAGTTGGTCTCTCATCATTCTAAGATGATCTATGGTGAGTAAATACTTCACATGGTTTTATGATGATTTCATGAATTTGAGATTTAAGGTAAGTATTGCTACAAAAATCAGCATATTAGGATGGATTTTGATGTTATTTTCGTTGTTGTTTATGATGTAACCTTGAGTAAAGTGACTCTTTGATAGAGGAAAGTTCATTGGAAACAATATTTGGTTGAGAAACCTAGTTCCTTGAATCTTACAAGAGGGAAAGTTCATGATTGAGTGTATATATTGAGTTTCTAGCCATTTGACGTAATATTTGTGTGATGTATGTATTGATGAATGCATTTCACCTTGGCCATATGTGTTCATTTTGAATTAAAGAGAAGCAGAAAATGGAAGTCTACAGACAGGTAAACTTCTGGACCTTGGGGTTAGTCTTCCTGTGTGTTCTTCGATTCTCCGTTTAGAGTAATGGTAATATAATAAATGTGTATTATATTGATATGATGCATTATGAGTTGATGTTGAGTTGAGAATGATTAAGTTATGATGTTTGAGATGGATCTCTGGCCAGCAAATAGATGTATGTTTATAGTCACTTTCCTTGGAGCGTGACAGGGTTTTCCTCGGAGTTATGTACTTAAGAAATAAAAGGGTTTCTTGAAAGTGTACTCTATGTATAGGCTTTCCTCGGAGCAAAAGGGATCATTAGGGATTTGATGCCTAAGAGACAAAAGGGTCTCTTGAAAGGATCATACTACAGGGACTTCCCTTGGAGTCAGCCAGAGGAGAACCTCCTTGAGATAAGATCTAAGAAAGGAAAAAGATTTTATTGGAAGTTTCTTGCGAGTTTAATTAAGATTATGTATGATGAGATTATGTATATATGTTATGTTATATTACTGTGATGCATATGAAGTGAAACTATAAGGTGGAGTAATCTTCCAAGGACCCTTAGTTTACTGAGATTTATATCTCACCCCGTTTTGGGATATTATTTCAGGTACCAGTAGAGATAGTATTGAAGTATCACAGGGAAAGAGGCCATTTATAGCATGACTGTTAGTATATGATGTTTGATTATTGTTTTGAGGATATGTAGTCATTTTTGAGCAGATTATGACATGATGTATATGATGAGATTCTAGTTTTGTATTACATGTTTTGTATAAGCCTTCTTTTGTACATTTGACAGAAATCTTGTATAGGACTGTGTAATAAGATGATCTAATAGATTATGTAATTATTTGTATTCATTGAGTTATGTAATATGCATGAGGTTATGTAAGTTTTAATGCTTGCTCGAGATGCAAGTCACATGTACGAAATCCTATGCCAATGAGGCTAGGTAACTTGATGAGATTGTGATGTTAAGCTAATATGAGAATGTTGATGTACAATTATGAATGTGAGTTCAAGATAATGAAATGTTAAGGCATTACCATGAGAGTTGGTGTGATGTGAGAAAGGACTATGTAGAGACATCAAACATGTGGTGATCTCTCTTAGCATTTAAGGCAAATGAGATCTTATGCACATAAGTTGCTATGTATTATTATGAGCTTTGAGGTATGAATGTCCAAATATGCATGTATAAGCAAAATGAGAGATAACTTGGTAAAGAAGCAATGAGAGAATTGATATCTTGCAATGCAAGTAATGGCATGAGTTGATTGCTTGATGCCTAAGAAACCCCATGAGGTGTTGTAACCAAGATTATTGGTGTAGATTGAGCTATGCATATCATGAAATATGAAGTGTGAACAATTGGGTGCCATGAGGAAGGAAATGGAAGGGGTAAGTTCACCAAGATTAGTGCCAAACTCAAAATGAACATGTCGGAAAAAGTCAACCGCGTGTCCGACACCGTGTCGGAGCGTGTCGCCGTGTCGGACCCGACTCTTCCTGTTTTTACAAGTGCCCGTGCTTCCTAGTCTAAAGCAATATGAGAAACGATAAATTATATATATATATATATATATATATATATATATATATATATAGGGTTTAGCTGATGTAAAGTGACTGCACCTAAGGATTTGTGTAGTCATATAAAACTACGTCGTTTTATAATGTGAAAACATTAAATATGGGGAATAATAACCATACAAAGGTGGAAATAAGTATAAAACATTAAATATGGGGAATCATAACCATACAAAGGTGGAAATAAATATAATATTTTCATTTTCTATAAATAATTTTAAACGCGAAATTCCTTTTTTCCACCCAAAACGACGTAGTTTTTATGTGACTGCACCAATGCTTATATGCAGTCACATTACAAATCATTTTGCCCCACACACACACACACACATATATATATATATGGCTTATCGTTTCTCAAGCTGCTTGAGATAATTTTATTTCCGGCTATTAAATCATAATCGTAGAAAGATGGATCAATGGTCATAAAGGAAGAGAGAGAAAAAAAGGACATAACCATTCTAAGCTAAATCAATTAATATAAGGAAATAAATAAATAAAGCTATATAGTTTTAGAGAGACCGGAGATAAACTTATATATAAACCCCATATATAAAAAAAATGGGGTTTACATTTCTGCAGCTGCTGTACGTGCAGCAATCAAATACTTGAAAGCATTAAATGCGGGGATCATAACCATACAAAGTATGAAAGTATTAAATGTGGGGAGTCATAACCATACACCTGTCGTTATTGTACGTAAAGCGGCCGTAGAAATGAGTTTATATATATATATATATATATATATATATATATATAGGGTTTTATAAGAGTTATGTTGTAGGAAAAGTGATTGTGTTATGTTATAGAGATTCGTTTTGCGTGCCGAAGTTTTTTTTTTTGCAGCGGGCCCCACAAAATGTTGTGTGTGTAGGAAAATTTTTCTGGTCATGTTAAATGATAGATGATAAACCCATACACACACACACACACACACACACATATATATGGGCTTATCATTTCTCAAGCTGCCGGAGATAACTTTATCTCCAGCTACTAAATTATAACCGTACAAAGATGGATCAATGGTGATAAAGGAAGAGAGAGACAAAATGAATCATAACTATTCAAAGGTAAATCAATTAATATAAGGAAAAAAATAATCAAAACGACATAGTTTTGGGGTGGCCGGAGATAAACTTATCTTAAGCAGCTTGAGAAATATATATATATATATATATATATATATATATATATATATATATATATATAAGGAAATAAATAATCAAAACGACGTAGTTTTGGGGTGGCCGGAGATAAACTTATCTCAAGCCGCTTGAGAAATATTTCTCTCTCTCTCTATATATATATATATATATATATATATATATATATATATATATGGGAAAATGGTTTGTCATGTTACATGACAACAAACCATTTTTCCTACACACACAATCAAAATGGGTCTCACATTTGACTTTTTTCTCACTTTAATATTTAATGGACCCCACATATATCATGAGTGTGTAGAAAAACAATATCTTATCATGTAACATTACAAAAACAAAACCCTATATATATATATATATATATATATATATATATATATAGAGGTTGACATTTCTACAGTCACTTTAGATAAGTTTATCTACAGCCACCATTTTTAAGTATGTTCTCCCGGGAAAACATAATTATAACACGAAAATTGCTTTTCTTTTTCTCTCCTCATTACTTTTCAAAACCTGCTTGCTGATGTGGAGAGAGAAAAAAAAATAACTTTCGTGTTATAACTATGTTCTCCCGGGAGAACATAGTTAAAAATGGTGGCTGTAGATAAGCTTATCTAAAGTGATCGTAGAAATACTTTTCCCATATATATATATATATATATATATATATATATATATATATATATATATATATATATATATATATAAGCAAACGTAATGGACACATTACTCCCGTAATTTAATCCATTTTTACTTTTTATTTGTAAACTTCATTCTTTTTTTGATTCAGAGGGAAATTAAAAACTACAGAATACAGATACGAGGGCTAGAAATGCCCATGGAGTCTTTAGCTAACAATACATGGCAAGCTAAAGGCGGTTCAAAAAACAAATGTTCATCCCAGTCTTGAAAGTGATAACTAAAAGACGCCATCCAGTCTGCCACTGCATTTCCTTCTCTAAATGAATGAGTGATGATCGTAAACTTCATTCTTTAACGCATAATTGTCCTAGAGTATGATTAAACAAATGATGACATTCTACACGTAAGAATTAGAATAATGTAGGTTTTATGAGATTAGCGTCAAATTCAAGTGTTAGGGTTTTTAACGTCCTGATAAGATACATGATTATAGTTTTTATCATAATTTAACAAGTCATGTGCAATGGCGGACCCATAATTTTTATGACAAGGAACGAAAAAAAAATATTAATATTATAAATTTTATTAAGACTAACAAAAGATTCTATTTATTACAAATATTTTTTTAGGGAGAGACTAATAATTTATTATTATTATTGAAAAATCTATATATATATATATATATATATATATATATATATATATATATATATATATATATATATATTATAGTTAATAAAAAAATCAAAGTTTAGGGGCATTAATTGGATCCGCCTCTGGTCATGTGTTATTAAAGTGTTTATGTATAGAAAATGAAAACCATAAGAGATAATACGTGATTCACCCTAAATTTTATATGGTAATAAATATTTGATTACAACATCTTATAACTAAATTTTAACCATAGATTTATGTCATTTTAACGATTATAATTTATAGAAAATTAATAATTAATTAATAAATATGATACAATAAATTATAACCGTTAGATTGACAAAAATTAACCATTAAGACTTGATTGTAAGATGTTTTAAGCGAAAAGAGATTGTAAATATAACCTTTACCTTAATTTTTTTATATCAAGTTAAACATTATTTAAAATTGCATAAATTATCCATTTTGTTCCTGTAAATAGTCAACGAAGCATCAGATTATCCTTAACTTCTCGATTTCAACGGCAAAAGATGATGAAGACAATGTTCGTTTGGCAAATTTGTAGATTTGTGAGTCTGAAGTTTTGAAATAACTTAAATGGAGGAAAATAGTTAAATTATATGTTGTAACCAAAGGGTATTTTTGGTATATTAACATATATAAATCAGAATTTAGACCGACTTGAATAAAAATAATTATTGCAGAACTAAGGGATGATAAAAAAAAGGAATATTGTTTGTCCTTTTTTTTTAAACATATTGTTTGTCCTTTTATATGACACAATTTATATCATTTCATTCTCACAAAGAGGTGAGTTCCACATCTTTATTTTTTTTTGTCCATTCTCTCCTCCATTATCTATATATTTTTCTCACTAAAAATGACACAATTTTATATTCTTTAAAATGACACTCCTTTACCCTTAAAAAAATTAGGAAAAAATGATTTTAGGGTAAATGAGTATATATATATATATATATATATATATATATATATATATATATATATATATATATATATAGAGAGAGAGAGAGAGAGAGAATAACATGCTACATTGATTCAGAAAACAATGCATTTTACTATTTACCTTTTGGGCAATCCATCAATATATCATATTGAACAAAAACATGCCAATAAAATTTTTACACAAGTAGGCAATGATACGTGCACCGATATGCACGTGCAAAATAATCAACAATTTAACCGAACCGAATTGAATTGCACTTTAAATAATCGATTTTTAAAAATCAGTTCATGAATTGAACCAATTTTTACAGAACTAGTTTGTGAACCAGTTTTTAAAACTATTTCCAGAATTCAGAATTAAATCGAATCGAACCATTTCTGAACCGAACTGCTTTTTATCCCTTTATTTCTTTATTTTTTAATTTTTTTCTTTTCCGAAGAAGGTCGACCCGAATCGGTTCTGAACCGGACCGAATTGGTTTTGAAATAAACTGAACCGTTTTCAAATCGAACTGTTTAAACCAATTCGGTCCGATTTTTCAAAAAATTCAGTTCAATTCGACACATGTACACCACTATCCCTATGCACAAACCAGAATTGTTTAGGGTACCAACATTCATGCTCATTCATTGTAAAGACAAATAATCATCATTTAGGCGATTCTTAATTATCTTATTATTAATTTTTGCATAAGATATTTAATAATTATCATGTTTTTATAACATCAAAACTATGGTAGCTGAAATATAATCATACAATTTGAAATTAAATTAACCAAAAAATTTAACCATTTAATTGGTAACAAATGTATCATACTTTGAGTACAAAATGAAAATATTTTGTAAACAATTATATCTTTTAGAATTTCACATTTAATCTTAATCTTATTAACACCACAAAATACATCATACGAAAATATATGTACATTCACTGGAATATTTGTTATTTGTAACGTGTAAAAAAGTTGTAAAATCATATTGATTCATATATATGGTCATGCTCTATTCAGTGGTGGAGTGAAGATAAAATAAAAATTAGCTTTTTGAAAGATGATTGAGTGGTTGATAGAGTAAGTCTTAAAACTAGTATAAGTTGAAGCAAGGAACTATCGAGGGTTGAATCTCTGGGATATCGATCATACTGCCATGTTTCTCCATAAAATATACCTGAATATCACGGATCCCAATTTTTTTTTAAAATGCCACAACACCATAGTCGCTAAGTGATGCAGCGGCTTTGTTGTGAATGTGGCAGGTGTCACTTATTTGGCCATAGTCGCTGAGTGATGTAGCGACTAAGGCCATTTCGTCCACCAAAGTCGCTGGACAAGGAAACGATTATGGCCTAGTGTCTGTCCCCCAAATGCATGCCAGGCCTATGGGGACCAAAGTCACTAGACAAGGAAGCGACTTTGGCCTAGTGTGGATTGGATTGGATCGGTTTTGAAAATAAAAATCATCTGATCCAATCCCTTCAGTTTGATCATGTAATCATCCATTTGCTTTGGATTTTTTTTCAAATCCGATCCGATCCAATCCAATTTTTTTCGGTTTGGATTGGATCAGTTTTCAGTTTTTTTGAAAATCCCGTGCAAATAATATTTTTTGTATATAATGATTTTGTAATTTATTTTTTTTAAATAAAAAAATTAGTAAACGATAATATAGTTTTTTTTACAATGAGATATGAAACTCTACATAGATAAAATTTTGTTGATGAGATGTGACTAAGTTTTTTCTTGGGTTTAGTTGATGGGTCAATGGGTCTTGGATTTAGAAATTTTGGGGCTATGATTAGGGAAAGACCCAAGTAGGGAAAGCCCCAAATAGGTAGAGAGAAATTAATATATTGGGTCAGTTTGGATTGGATCAGTTTTCATCTACCAATCCGAAATCCGATCCAATCCAATTAAAATTTGCGGATTTTTTTTCGGTTTTCGATTTTTCGATTTTCGGTTTATTCGATTTCCGATTTTTCGGTTCGGTCACCGTGGTTTGAATCGATTGATGAACACCCCTAGATTAACCCGATGATCTTAAGTCAAAGGGGAAGATACTCTGCAATTGTGTGAGTAGACGTGCCGTATTGATCAAACGCTAGGCGATCGTCTAGAGAGGGTTCCTAAGCAATTGTAGGGATTCTGAATTGCTTAGGGTCAGCCACGATTTGATAATGCTTTGTCCAATGATGGATATCTTGGAATCCTAATTCTTGGGTTGATTATTTTTAATTGATAGTTTTCATTTTTAAATCCTTGTTTTTACTTTCTATTTTTAATCACACAAAACCCCCCTTTATTCTTCTTGATTTTAATTGATCGATTAAGATCCTTGCAAATTCCTTGAGAGAGACGATTCAGGTTACCCACTTTATTATAAATCCTTATCTTTACAAACCTGCTTAATTTGAGTGAGTTTGACGACTCACGTCAGAGATCAACCATCATTTCTCCCATAGTGATTTCATCTATTTTCTTTTCTTTCTTTGTTTTGTTTAAGTCAGATATGTTTGGCTAATTTTCTTTATAGTTAGTCATATGGATCTAACATGAATCCTTGTTTTGGTTTAATTTTCTTTTCAATAAAATCTGTCTCAAATTGTTATGTGTTTATCTTGAATTGGTTGTTCAAATTTCTTGTATAATTCGATCAACCATATAGGAATAAATAGGATTAGGGTTCTAAATAGAGATATTGAGATCTCAATCTAGACAGGGGTAAACACTAATTCTTGCATATTCTAGACATAGACTTGTAGGAATTGCGAACTTGTGAAATTCATCGCGCGTAAGGCTTAATCAAAAAGGGGTTCTAAGACATATGGATTCTAATTAGGTTAAAGGGTTAAATAACAAAGACATTAGGGATTTAACCAATTATCTCTTAGTTGATGAATTGTTTGGAACAACAGAGGTAAAAATTATTGAATTGAGTTAAACCATTCAAGGGGGATCGGAGGTGAAATAAACCCTTACCGTGTTTTCCCTTCTTGATGTACTACTCATCTTTAATTGTTAGATTTCTTTTACTTGCATTTAATTATTAATTGGCATTTTTTCTTTGTTTTCTTTAATTGCCTTTCCATTAATTAAAAACTACTCTTTCCAAACCAACTTTGATTTGTCCAACTTAAGTAAAAATAGTGAACTAATGCTTGAAACCCTAATTCTTATGGGAACGATACTCTTCTCATTTTCTTTATTACTTGTATGACTAATATACTTGCCATGTGCGCAACTGTATGACCTCAAATACATGGATATACAAGTTATCATGAAATACATGTGATTAATCATATTTACATCAAGAGATGATGATCTCTTGTAGGGATGGAAATGAATCCTCTCATGTCTAATTTTGACATTATCATGTTATGTGAAATATCTTAAGTAATAAATATCCATTAACAAATCAATGGTTAAATTATTTTCTCTTATTTTTTTACGAGCACAACAATTAAGATTATGGATTTATCTTGCACTATTGATGTGGTGGAAATGAGTATATGGGTTTGTTTCCCTCAAAGGGATAAAGTATGTCAATATAATAGTGATATTATGAGACAGAAATATGAATCAATGCTTAACAAGAGAGTCGCTGCAAGTGGATCTCATGTGAGAGCTGAGAATCAAGGGAAAGTGATGTGCATGATGGCTTTGTGTGAAAGTATTTTGGCAGAGTAATAGTATGAGAATGTTTATGTAAGAGGTGTCTCTTCAATGTTAGAAGATGGACGTTGGTGTAACATTTCTATAGCAAAAAGGGGAATACAAACTACAGTAATTATTGCGTTATTATGCAAGAGCATGCGTTACAAGTAATAAAGGATTCTTTCGAGTCCCGAATTATCCTTCCACAAAGAAAGTTGCTCGAACTTAGGTTTCGAGAAGTAGATTCAATTGTACAAAGAATGAAGAATAAGAACAATTCATCAAACAACTTTTGAACATTAAACGTTGTAAAGTAAAGAGCAATAAATGTTAACTGTTTCGAGTTTTTCATAATAGGAGAAGAGATTTGAAAAATGTGGCAAACAATATTCGAGATGCAGAAAGTCTAATTAAAGATGGCTAGTTGGAGATTATATTTTCTCCACTAATGCTACCATATTGCTATATTCTAGTGTCACATACAATATTATCTATCACTCTAATTCTTAGTGTTATAAGTCCAGATTCCCCTATAACATAATATGATCTCTTAGAATCATACCTTACATATTCCTATGTAAGATCTGATTCTAGAAATATTCAGTTCAAAGTTCCAAAACCTTAAACTAAGTGTGTGTTGCAACTCAGTCCTGAGAATACTAGAAGATAAATGTAAGAACATAAATGAACCACACACTATTCAATCCTAGATCCAAAAACAATATTTTTCAAAAACAAATCTTTTTATGCAGACATATAACGTCAATTATAGTATAAAATTAAAATAGAATTTTAACAAACAAACAAAGTTGCAACACTTTTAGAAACAAATATCTATATCATGGCTTTGTTACTTATTTTCTCCAACTACAAAAGTGCTTAGCATGCTAAAAAGCATATCTAAGTCCAAAATAAGAACGAAAATATAATTGAAAAATATTAGAAAAAGATGAAGAAGAAGAGGAATGTAGAAGAAAAGGAATTTTGGAAATTTTTCAGATCTATTTTCTCTCTCTATGGATAGCTATTTTTCTTATTCAAAAGTGTCCTTTATTTATAGATCTAAAGGTATCTCATCAGCCCCTTTTCTTCCTTCTTCATCCGGGAAACCAATCTTCATTTTTCATTTTAATTCAATAGGTCTTATTTGATAAGCTCCAAATTAATTTAAATCATATAGACAAATGGGTTTCCTTGTGTGGATCTCTTCACGTTTTGCATTTCCTCCCTTGGGTGTATGGATTGTGTAACTTCTTTTCTATTAGAATTTGTCTCTCTTTTTGCAATCATGGAGTTTGTTAGAAGATGAAATATTATTCTTTTTCGTCATTTTGCTTTCCTTAAGGCTTTGTTTGGGAGTTAGTTTTAGGAGGGAAAGGAAAGAAATGAGAGGGTTTTATTAATCACTTCCCTAGTTTGTGAGTCTAAAAAAATGGGGAAACAGAATTAAGGGTATTTGAAAATCCTCCAAAACCCTTCTCACCTTTAAAATTAAAGTTCCCCCAATTTCGGGGGTTTGAGGGGGGAATATTGAAAATTACTTATTTACCCTTAGCATTAAAATGTGAAAACTACACAAAGGTGAATCATTTTTAAATGTGACACTATTAGAAAAGTCTCAAATACCAATAGAATTTATCGATGGAAAATATTTCATCGAAAATAATGATGAAAATCATATTACGTTGAAAATAGAGACAAAAACAATTTCCGTCAAAACAAGAGACAAAATTAGAAATGGAACAATATTGTCATAATCACTGATATAAATTTTTGATGGAAAAAAATTTAGTCAAAATTCTTGATAGAATCTAATTCCGTCGAAACTTTCGACAGAAGTATTTTCGTCAAAATTCTCGATGAAACACATTTCCATAAAGAAATTTCGATACAAAATGATTCTGTCAAAAGTTTTGACGGAATTTAAATTTCATCAAAAGTTTCGACAGAAACATTTCCATCAAAATTCATATTTCCGGTGAAATTTTTTGATGAAAAAGATTTCTATAAAAATTCTCACGAATTTTTCTTTTTTCAAAATTCTTTACGGAATCTAAATCTTGACAAAATATTTCCTTCAAATTTTTTGACCAAAAAAAATATTTCCATCAAAATTTTCAATAGAATACATTGCCATCTAAAATTTTTGAAGGAAAATATTATCGTAAAACTTTTTGAAAAAAAAAATTTCGATAAAAACTTTTGACGGAAAAAATTTCGTCAAAATTCTTTATTAAACATTTTCATCAATTTTTTTGACAAAAAAATGTTCATCCAAAATTTTCGACGGAACACATTTCCATCCAAAATTTTCGAATGAAAAATATTTCTGTCAAAATTTTCGACGAAAAAACTTCCACCAAAATTTTTGACAAAAAAATTTTCATCGAAATTTTCGACGGAACACATTTCCATCAAAAATTTTCAACGAAAAATATTTCTATAAAAAATTTTAATGGGAAAAATAATTTTTCGATTAAACTTTCGTCGTTTGCAACATAGAAATTTTGTCGAAAATATGATTTATTTTAGTAGTGTGAAAAGTACATAAATAATTTTGTTAGAAATTTTAATTTTATTTATTTATAAAATATAATAATCATATTAAGTTAAAAAAAGATTAAAATGGTAAAAAATATCTCATTAACCTCCATTTTTTTTACTTCTAAACAAGGGAAGGGAAATCCTCCAATTTCCTTCACTTCCTTCCCGTCCATCTCCCTTAGATCTCATTCCTTCACATCCCCTCCAAACTCCCAATCAAAGCCAAGTGCCTCTGTTGTAGCCTTAGAATTTCTTCTTCCTTTTTATCTTAAAATGGGTTGTTTGTTATCATTCCTTAATCAGTTTTCTTTTCACCCAATGTGGGTCATCCTACACAAAAATAACCCACCAAGTAATTATGCACAAGTTATAACACTAACTTAACTCAATACATGTTCATTTCATTCTAATGGCCTTTATATTTGAAACATGGAAAATTACATCAACATCAACAACACCTTTATCCTAAATTAATTGGGGTCGGTGGTAGATGAACCCAAATGAAAGATACAAAAAGGTTAAAAAAAACCATAAAAGTAAAAAAATAAATAAATAAAATAGTAATAATATGTATATATATAGGGTTTTATAATTCTCATGTAACATGAGAGTTGAAATCTAATGTTGTAGAGATAAAAGCATGGGGGACCCATATGTTAGAAAAAATTATGTGTGGGACCTACATCAGCACGGAAATCAAAGGGTGTGAAGATTGCAATTCTCATGTTAAATGATAATTATAAAACCCATATATATATATATATATATATATATATATATATATAAGTAAAAAAGAAAGGGAAAAGAAGAAGAGGGGAAAAAGACTAAAAAAGGACCATCAGAAACATATGAATAACAACGGGTTTAACCCTCCACCATGCTTATAGCTTTTCTGCATTCCGTTCTAAGGCATACCATCCGCCAATCTATATCTCACTCCATTAAATATTGTTTTACTACCTTCCCCCAAGTAAGTTTCGGTCTATTTCTACCTC
Source organism: Gastrolobium villosum (assembly GCA_032173675.1). NCBI lineage: Eukaryota > Viridiplantae > Streptophyta > Magnoliopsida > Fabales > Fabaceae > Gastrolobium > Gastrolobium villosum. The sequence goes on along the minus strand of JAVKPL010001991.1, from coordinate 143,984 downwards.
TTTTTGTGTTTAGCTCTTGGTAACACACTTTTGTTCTTATGGGAGCATCTAGGGGCCTTCTCATTACGTGCCCAAACCACCTCAATCTATGTTCTCTCATCTTCTCAGCCACCGATAGTACTCATACCTTTCGTCAAATATCTTCATTTCTTATCTTATCTATCCTCGTATAACCACACATCCACCTTAACATCCTCATCTCTGCTACTCTTATTTTATGCTCATGTGTTGCCTATGTGCTAGCCAGCATTCAGCCCCATATAGCATTGCAGGTCTTACTGCTATTTTATAGAATTTTCCTTTTAACTTAAGGGGGATTTTGCGGTCACACAAAAACCCAGATGCACTGCGCCATTTCATCCACCCTGCTCTGATTCTAAGGTTTAGATCATCATCAATCTCTCCACCTTTTTACAAAAAAGAGCCCAGGTATTTAAAGGCATCTTTCTTGGGTACCTCTTGACCACTTATATGCTCGGGATCTTGGTCTACATCTCTTACCAGAGAAAACTCACACTTCAGATACTCAGTCTTGCTTCTACTTAATGTGAATCCTTTAGATTCCAATGTGCTTCTCCATAATTCAAGTTTTCTATTAACACCATCCTTACTCTCGTCAATAAGCACAATATCGTCTACAAAAAGCATACACCTTGGCACTTTCTCTTGAATATCTTTTGTTAGTTCATCCATAACTAAGGCAAAAAGATAAGGACTTAGAGCCGACCCTTAATGTACACCTACCATGATAGGGAAATAACTTGATGTTCCGTTACAAGCTTTCACACATGTAGTAGCCCCCATCATGCATATCCTTGATTGCCTTTACATACTTTGATGGTACCTTTTTCTTCTCCAGAACCCACCATAAAACTTTCCTTGGAACCCTATCGTATGCTTTGTCAAGGTCTATGAACACCATATGTAAGTCCTTCTTCTTTTCTCGATATCTTTCCATTAGTTGTCTTATCAAGAAAATGGCTTCCATGGTACATCTTCCTGGCATAAATCCAAATTGATTTACAGAAACTTTGGTATCTCAAAAACCCTCTCCCACAACTTCATGGTATGGCTCATTAGCTTAATGCCTCTATAGTTTGTACAATTCTGTATATCTCCCTTGTTTTTGTAGATAGACACAATCATACTTTTCCTCCATGCATCAGGCATCTTATTTGTGTGGAGAATCTTATTGAAAAGAACCATTTTATTGCCACATCCCTCAGGCCTCTCCATACTTCAATAGGGACACCATCAGGTCCCAAGGCTTTATTAGTCTTCATCCTCTTTAAAGCCTCCTTAACTTCATGTGTATTAATTCTGCGCACAAATCTTCTATTCAAATCATCATAAGCGTCCTCCAAGTCCACCTCCCTTATATCTTCATCCCCATTAAATAGTTTGTTGAAGTAGTTCATCCATCTTTTATTTACATCTTCATCTCTTACAATTTTTTTTTTGATTTTCATCCTTGATGCATCTAACTTGGGTGAGGTCTTTACTTTTCTTATCCCTTATTTTTGCAAGTTTATATATACCTTTTTCACCATCCTTGCTCTCAAGATTTTTATACAAATCAGCGAAAACCTTGCCTCTAGCTTCTCACACTGCTTTCTTTGCATTTTTTCTCGCCAATCTAAACTTTTTTAAGTTCTCTTCGCTGGGACTTTTATGCATAGATCTAAAGCACTCATTCTTATATTTAATTGCCTCTTGCACATCTTCATTCCACCACTATGTTTCCTTTGTATGAAGACCATGTTCTTTGCTTTCTCCCAACACCCTTCTTCCCATATTTTGAATACACTTAGCCATCTCATTCCATATTGCATTTGCTCCTCCATCAAACTCCCAAGGTCCTTCGTGTAACATTCTTTCATTGAACTCTCTCTCTTTTCCCTCCTTAAGCTTCCACCAACTTATCCTCGGGTTCTGAGCCCTCTTCCTCTTCGTAAGTACTTTGTTGAACCGAACCTCTAGGACTACCAGCTTATGTTGCGTAGCGACACACTCTCCAGGGTAGACCTTACAGTCGACACAAGAAGTTCTATCTTCTCTTCTAGTCAGAAAGAAATCAATCTAACTACGATTTTGGCCACTATGATATGTGATTAGATGTGACTCCCTTTTTCGAGAAAAGGTGTTCACTAGCATCAAATCGTAGTCTAGTGCAACATTTAAGATATCTTCTCCAGTCTCGTTTCTCGTCCCATAGCCAAAACCTCCATGAATTCTATCAAAACCTCCATTGCTTTTACCAACATGACCATTTAGATCTCCTAAGAAAATCTTCTCCTCTCGAGATATTCCCCTCAAAACCTCCTCCAAGTCTTTCCAAAATTGGCTTTTATCAATTAGTTGTAATCCAACTTGGGGTGCATAAACACTGTGGATATTCAGGATTAAATCATCCACTACAAGCTTAACCAGAATAATCCTGTCGCCATAGAGATTATTATGTCGCCATGGAAAATTATATCACAGCAATTAATTTTAATTCAAATTAGCTCCCAAAACATATGAGAATTCGACATATAATTCACTAAGACAGATCTCATCATATATGTATATATATATATATGATGAGTAATAGAGGAAACCTTAACAATTTTGTCGTTATGGGTCTCATAAGGTTTGAGGCAAGCATCCACACATGATGCATGAGGTGGGTGTGCATGCAGAGCGAGATTCACTATGATGCAGATGTAATTTCTCATTTTAAGGATGTAAGGGTATAACTCCTTTCATGGGTTTCAAAGACTAACTAGTGGAATGGGCATGTATAATAGGTTCATAACATGTCTCACCGTTAATTTGTCAATGGATAAGATGATTTGAATTATTACATTAAAAATAAAAAAAATCTAAACTTCAACATGAAAGTTTAAATGAATACACTTACGGGTGTTAACTAGCCGGGTCAGACCGGACTTTGGTCTTGAAAGATTAAGTTTGTGTTTAAATATGTCAGACTAGCCTAGCCTGTAATCTGTTATGAATATAATTATCGACATGTAGCCTGACTTATTTACAAAAGATAAAAGTCTAACTTAGCCTGTTAAAAAAAATATGACAACAAAAATTTATTCAAACAGAATATACAATCAACAACACTAATAATTCCACAAAGATTCATGAATTCAATGTATATCCAAACGCCATAATATAGAACAAAATCATTCAGAACGGAAAACTTAGAACCATTGGATCAACGAATGTTGATGTTGACTCCATCGTCGGCCTTAGGCTCCGTCGGATGGTGGAAAATGGAGGTTGCATGAAGAGAATGAAGAGAACGAAGAGAACAATGACCTTCAATGGTGAAATCCGAGACCTTCAACCGCTAGGAACCACCGAGAGACAAAGAAAGACCTTCAACAAGGGAGAAAGGTGAAGGAGATGGCAAAAATCGAAAGGGAAAACGATGGCGAAATGCTCGGAGATGGCTTCAACAAAGAGAATGACGAAGAACTATTGCTTAATGGATTGAGTGGGCTGGGCGTGACGATAGGAGTGAAAATTGGGTTAGTATATAAATAAAAAAAACAGAGAGTTAATAGGCTAGCCTGACGGGCTTTTAAGGTCAGACTTTTAAATTGGTATTTGAAGTTTTTTTATTAAATAAGTTTTTATATAAATCTAAATCCGTATCCAACAACCAAAACACACAAATCAAATCAGGTCTACACGAGTCGAGGCAAACGGCTTTCGCTTTGTTAACACCGCTAAATACACTACTTAAAAAATTTGCATTACTTTTAAAAAACATAAATAAAACTTTGTGTAAAACAAAAAGTACATCTATATAAAGGTTAACAATCTCGTACATATAAGACTAGGGGAAATTATAAGAGGAAGAGTACCTTCCGTGGCATGCATGGCAGAGTCTTGGGATACTGTTTATTTTGAGAAAAGGAAAGGAGACATTTTGGGATTGTGACGTCCGAGGCCCGGCAAACACTCTCGTCCGTCTTTTACGGGAGAGGTAATACTCTCTAACTCAACACACAACACAAAATAAGATACAGAAAAAAAATAAAAAAACATTAATTACTGAATGTTGCTATGTGATACAGCAATACTTCTATCTAATATAAACAACACCAATGTATATACACTAGGATATTCTTACATGTAAGAGTTATAAGTGTTATACTTAATCTTGATTATTGATCCACTTATATTCAATTACTCATATTACTAAAAAGTTTGAACCCTTAGATAGATATATATATATATATATATATATATATATATATATATATATATATATATACATATATATATATATATATAAGAGTTGTGTTGTAGGAAAAATGATTGTGTTATGTTATAGAGATTCGTTTTGCGTGCCGGAGTTTTTTTTTTGCTGCGTGCCCCCATAAAATGTCATGAGTGTAGGAAAATTTCTGTGGTCATGTTAAATTGTTAAATGATAGATGATAAACTCATATATATATATATATATATATATATATATATATATATATATATATATATATATATATATACTGATACGGACACGGGACACGTGACACGATACGACACGACACTCCGACACGTTAATTCTAAAAAATGTTAGATTTCGACACGTTAGGACACGTTTTAATATTAAATAATATTTTTAATTTATGTAGTATATGTTATATTTAATATTCAATAATTTAACAAAAAAAGAATCTAAACTTATAATATTCATAAATTTTGCAAAGAAACATAAGATATCTCAAAAATTTATATTAAACTCAATAAAATGTTAATCGTAATCCAACGAATCTAATAGTTGGAACTAAAAACTCAACGCAACGTAACATTTTAACAATTTTTTGAATTTCTATAACGCGTGTTGGAGTGTCGGGAAGTGTCGGAGTGTCTGAGAGTGTCGGGAAGTGTCGGACACGACACATCAGGGTTTTTGAAGTGTCGGTGCTTCATAGTATATATATAAAAAAGGTCAAACATATAGAACTTGGACTAAACTTTTTTGTTGGATCTGTATTTAGGCCCTCATCAGTCCCCTTCCCTCCCCCTCCCTCTCTCTCTCTCTCTCTCTCTCTCTCTCTCTCTCTCTCTCTACTTTTGCTTAGCTTTTTATCAGATACATTTCCCTTTTCACACCCAACCCACCTCTCTCCTTTCCACTCATATCCCACCAAATTGACCCATTTTATTGATCACTCCATTCCACCACCCGAACCCAATTCACCCTCTTTCTTTTTTTTCTCCAATGTAATTCATAACCATTTTAGCCTTCACCTTTCAGGGACACATAACATTCATTCAACTTGATTTCTTCACCACCAAACTTCCTTCTTTATTTTGTTTGCTTGATCTGATTCACCTCTTTCTTCATGGAAAATAAGTTCTTTATCAATGCTGGTGTCCCCCCTCAACTGCATTTTGAGCCTTCACCACCTCCTTCAATGCCCACTTGGCAACAATCACTTCCATCTTCAATGGATTATCAAGTAACAGTTTTGAATTGTTCATCTGAACAGACCCAAGATTGCTTTTACACCCCCACATGGGAAAAGTCAACGGATCATTGTCTTCAGTTTGATTCTGCAATGAGTTCAATGGTGTCATCTCCTGCAGCTTCCAATTCCAACATGTCCAATGAGAACTTTGTTATCAGGGAACTGATTGGAAAATTGGGAAACATTGGTGGTGGTGGTAGTAACTCTGATGAGATCTCACCTCATTCTCAACCTTTGGTTGGTGCATCTTCCTACATCAATGCCAATAACAGCACCAATACTTCATGTTATAGCACCCCTTGGAGCTCTCCTCATAAGGTGAACATCCCCACAGTGGTGAACCATTTGGTGAAAGAGAAATTACCCAGTTTGGGTAATAATTCAGTGACCTTGAATTCCAGTGTGGCAGAATTCTCAGCTGATCCTGGGTTTGCAGAAAGGGCTGCAAAGTTTTCTTGCTTTGGAAGTAGAAGTTTCAGTGGCAGGACTAGCCAATTGGGGCTTAACAATGCTGAATTGACTCAGAGATCTCCTTCATTGATGGAAAATGAGAAGCTTCCTAGAGTCTCAAGTAGTCCATCACTGAAAGTGCTTGGATCTCAAATGGGTACCCAAGAGGAGCACAAGAATTCTCCATTGCAGGACCTAATGGAAGTAGCCAATTCACAAGAGGAATCTACAATCTCTGAGCTAACCCCAAATGGGGACAGTGGAGTGAAACCTTCCCCTCATGTGAATTCCAGGAAAAGAAAAGCTTCTTCCAAAGGAAAAGCCAAAGAAACTTCAACCTCTACCATTCCTCACATGGTAAGAACTTTTATGTCAAAATTGTTTTGTTTTTCACTTTTTAATTCAGATGGGCATTTCCTAAATCCAAAAGGGTCTTTCACTTCAGGCTGCAGAAGCTAGTGAAGACTCAAATGCAAAGCGCAACAAGCCAAATGAGGGTGAGGGAAATAAAAATGGTTCAGTGAAGGCAGAGGAAGAGTCCAAAGGGGGTACTAGTAATGCAGGTGATGAGAAACAGAACAAGAGCAACTCAAAACCTCCTGAGCCTATAAAAGATTACATTCATGTTAGAGCAAGAAGAGGTCAAGCTACTGATAGCCATAGTCTTGCAGAAAGAGTAAGGATTAATGTTATTTTCTTTCTCTGAATGACACTGTCAACAAAAATGTATAGGCTTTCATTTTGACATTGTGACAAATTTATTTTGATAAAGGTTCGGAGGGAGAAAATCAGTGAAAGGATGAAGCTTCTCCAAGATCTTGTCCCAGGTTGCAATAAGGTATGCTGATAATTAAGCTAAATCAGAATTCAAAAATAGGTTGGTTTGTGTGGATAAATGTGTTTGTTCCTTTACTAATTTGGTTATGAATTATTCATTGTAGGTCACTGGCAAAGCACTCATGCTTGATGAAATTATAAACTATGTTCAATCATTGCAGCGTCAAGTTGAGGTAAATCAGTCCGAACAATAAGCATCTAAAATCATGTTTAATGTTAAATTTCTTACTCAATATGTTTGCTTTTTTTTCTCCTGTTGGCAGTTTTTGTCTATGAAATTGGCTTCTGTTAACACCAGGCTGGATTTTAGTATAGAGAGTCTAATCTCAAAAGATGTAAGTTTAAGGGCTCTAGACAATGGGTTTGCTTTTTCAACCAAAAAAAAAAAGTAAATAAATAAATAAAAGCCTTTGCTTTTTCCTGAGTTAGGACTTATTGTCTTTTTGGTGATTTCAGATATTTCAATCAAATAATTCTTTGGCACACCCAATATTCCCAATAGATTCCTCAGGGCCAGCCTTTTATGGGCAACAGCATCAGCAAAACCCAGTAATCCACAATAACATTCCTAATGGAACTGTGACCCACAGCTCAGTGGACCCATTAGATACTGGTTTATGCCAAAACCTTGGCACGCAGTTACATCCCCTAAATGGGTTTAATGAAGGTGGCTCTCAGGTAATCACTTTTTTATAGTTTTTTTTTTTTTTAAAAGTGAATGAAAAAGGTCCATTTTTTCTGCAGTTTCATATACTTTTTCTACGGACAAGATCCGTTTATAAATTTTTTGGAATTTTTTTACAAATTACACTATCTTCTCCCGAGAGAACATAGTCTAGTTTGCAAAAGATTGTATTCTACCGGGAGAATATAGTATAATTTGTAAGAGTTTGTAAACAAAAAAGTTTGTAAATATAACCGGCCACTTTTTCTAACTCTTCTTATTAAATGATTTATAGTATCCAATGACATTCTCTGAGGATGACCTCCACACAATTGTTCAGATGGGATTTGGCCAAACTTCAAATGGGAAAAGACCAATACAATCTCAGAGTTTCAACGGTAATAAAGCATGAGAAAAAATATATGAATGAAATATCATTTTCATTAGGTCCAAAAAATTGTTCTTTATATTAAGTTTTTTTGTCCAATGCAGGCTCAAATCAAGTACCCCTATGAAAAGTTAAGATCTGAATCACCATTCATTACGCCTGAATTGAAGCCAAGAGGAATAGGAAGAGTGCTGCTGTACACAACAAGAAGAGATTTAATTCGAACAACCCCATGAATTATTAAGCCATTATTATCACTAGGTCTAATAGAAACCTCTTTTGTCTTTATGTTAGCCATTCCTTTTCCCTTTTCACGATTTTAATTTTTAATCTTCAGGGGCTGTTCTTTTCATTTTATTTTTTTTACAACTTTTTTCCACTGTAAAATCTTTAGGACCGATTCTGTATTCTCTTTGGTGCAAATTCTTATTATTAAGGCACCAATTGTATGATATATTGCTAATTAAAGAAGGAGTTTTTCTACAAGCTATCATTATCCCTTCTCACTTTGTCTTATTGTATGCTTTATATAATTCATACATCACATCATTCCACTAAGAATTTTCGTGGGTCTTCATTAAATTCTCATTAAAAGGTCTTGTCAATTAACCCATGCTAAATCGTGCAATCTGGTGGATGTGATTCTCACTTGTGTTGGTAACCAGCTGTATTAATAAGTGGGGTCTTTCTTTCTTTTTTCTTTTTTTATCTGGAAATTCTAATTTGAATGATTAGGACTTTTGGTTAGCTTGAGTTGTGGTCCACCATAATTTCTGACATTTATCTTGATGTTTTTCCCTCTAACTTTCTTAGGTTCACCGAAAAGCAGAAGCTTCTGTGCCTTTTTTACTGTGTGAAATAGAAAAATATAAGAATAAAGGATTACAGGTTATACAGGTCAGAAAGTTAGAAGTTAGAACAACCCCTTTCAAAGAAAACACATTTTTAACTAAGGGTTTACATTTATCATGTCACATGACACCAACAATTTTCCTACTCACAATATTTTATAGGGCCCACACTTTCTAAAGCAAAAAAAAAAAAAAAATTAATGCACGCAAAACGAATTTCTATAACATTACACAATCACTTTTCCTACAACGTAACTCTTAAAAAACCCTTTAACTAATATATGTGAGCATTAAAGGAATCCCAGGTTGGCGGTGGTGAACTTCTGACTAAACCCAATGAATCATTGAGCTTTATAATTTCACAACTTTTATTATTAATTTTGTGAATAAGATAAGGGGGTTTGTAGTGGAATTCAGGTTTGGAAAAGATACTCGAGATATTAGACTAATCTTTTTCTGAGAGGTTGTTAGCAAAAATCCATTTAGTAAGGTTTAACAAAAATTTCTGGGTTCTGGTCTTACCATTTTAATATTGATGGGTCTATAATTGGTTTGCAGGTTAGTATGATTTAATTATTGGAAAGATGCTTTGAATGTGGTGCTGTATTCTGAACAGTTGCATAGAATAATATATTAGCAGGATTTATTATTTCATAATACCAGGTTTTTTTTTAAAAAAAAAAGAAGATAAAGAAAAAACAAATGCAAATGGAAAGTGTTAATCTGACAACTTTGTCTGCAAAAACTACAAACACCTAATCATATAGCGACGTGTCAAGGGATGGATCCTTTATATTTTTTTAAGAATGTGAACAATTATTAAAGAGATAAAACAATGATTATATTAAATTAATATTTATTTTGGACTTAATATTTTTCATGCGAGTTTTTACAAAAAAAAAAAAAAAAAAAAATCTCATGAGAGTATATGGAAGTGGATATATCTCCTTTTTTTTATTTATCTCTTTTTTTCTTATTGCATCCCACCCACTTTTTTTTTTCTATTTTTCTGCAACAATGCAAGAGGCGTTTTTCTTCATTTGAGTTCTTATTATTTTTTGATTTATGCCAACAATAATGGTAACTAATGAATGAAACATAACCTTTATAAAGAGCATTCAGCGTGGACCGATTAGCTGCTAAAAGAGTACATGGATTAAGCCAGCCTACAGAATTTTATAACCTAACTTATATTAGGTCATGTGGTTTGATCTATTATAAATAAAAAATAGAACAAGTCTAGGTTTATTAAAAAAGTATATTTAGTAAATAAGTTATAGGTTTTTTTTGTACATGTCAGACCTATAAGCTTTCAGGCCGTCTTATATCATATTATTTATTTTAAATAACATAAATAAAAATTATTTTAATAATTTTGAATAAGAAAGTAATATTATTTTAGTTATTCTTTTAATTGCTGAATGTTTAATAGGCTTAAACAAGCTAACAGATCTATGTCAAGACTTTTATTTTTTAAATATAGGTCAGACCGAACTTGTGATTTAGGGCATGCATAGGCTAACAGGCCAGACCAGACCTAATATTTTTATACAAGTCTGGCTTTTTATTTTGTGAAGTAAGTCCGGCTTATTTAAGGCAAAGCCTAGCCTATTTACACCCTTAACTGATACCCAAATCTAATCCGTTTTAAAAAGTTTAAGTTTTAATCTCTTTCATAATTAAGTTTTCCTTTCTATAACATTTGTTAATTAGTTAGTGGGAAATATAAGTATTATGATGTAGGAATGAGATTTCTGTCCAGTAACCCATTTTTTTACTATATATTCTATGGAATATATATATTTGCTGACATGGAGGGAAAAAATAACTTTGAAGTTATAATTATGTACTCTCCGGAATATATAGTTAAAAACAAATTTGAGGACAAAAAGTATGTTTTGTAAGAGGATAACCAACGAACCCTTAGGAAGTGTTTGGTAGGGAATTTTTTTTGAGATTTCCAGGAAAATCATAGTCGTAATCCTATTTACTCACATTTGGTATAAAAATTTTTAAAAAAATTTCGGGATTTGATTTTGTGTACAATTTTTTTCCGGGAATTTTGGATGCCATCCAAAATGTCATCCCGAGATGGTATTCTTGAAATTGTAGGTGTTGGAAAAAATTTATTTTTTTTGGGACAAAACCCCATTAATAATTTAGTCTATCAAATACATTTTCAATAATATTTTTGGGAAAGTAATTTTATTGCCAGAAGAAAAAAAAAATTTATTCTCTACCAAACCGCCGTTGCTTATTTCTGTTTGTATGGAAAACTCTATTAATCCATAGAGAGAAGCCTCGCTCGGAAGCAACAGCATAATTGCCTCCGGTTGAGATTAAATTATTCATTGTGCTTCATTTTCTGAACTATGTCAATTTTCTGTTTGGTTGATGGCATCCCCATTTTTTATGGAAAAAATATTTATCTTTATAAATGATATAATTTATGTTATTTCACTCTCACAAAAATGTGAGACCCATATCTTTAAAAAAAAAATTGTCCACTCTCACTTTTTTATAATTTATCTTTTTCTCTCACTTAAAATAACATAACTTTACATCATTTAAAATGACACATTTTTCCCTTTTTTTATTACATAAAGATAGTGCAAAATCAACCTGAAGGGTAAGCGTTATATTGGGATTGGCCAACAAAAGTGCTAAAAACTTGAACCATCAATTTGGTAAAGCTGGCTTTAAGTACATGTAGCACCAAGCTTTTCTTCAGTGAATTGCTTGCATGAGCACTTTAAAAAGTTCTAGGCAGTTCTGATAATTTTTTCTATTCCCCGGGAAGGTAACTTAGATTATTATAGATATAGTTATAGAATTATTGTTCAGTTTTTTTTTCTCTTTTCTTTTTCTCCGTACCTTATTTCTATCCAAGTTTGCTTGTAATATAAATCACCTTTGGTATTTATTATCCGCAACAATTGAAGAAAAATTAAGTTTAACTGACATGGTTCTTGCATTGCCTAATTTCATGTTGAATTTTGCAGTTCAATTGTCATAATCAGATACTGAAATCCATGTCCCTAACAGAAAGAAAAGTGTGTTCTCAATGAAATAGCTTTAGGGGGCGTTTGGTACAGGAAAATTTTTTATTTATCCGGGAATCTCGATTTTCAAAAATATGATTTTTATATTCAGTTTACGATAATATCCATAAATTAAAAATTTAGAAAAATTCAGTTTACCGGAAATCCTGGAAAATGTTGCATACCAAAACGCCCCCAAAATGTCCTTGTAAAATGACGAGAAAATTAGGTCCTACCAAATGAGAATGTTTTGGAAGATTTATAAGGCACTATAATGATCATTAGGGTAGGTGCCCTACTAAGTAAAGTTGCCATTGCTATATCACCTACTTCCCACTTTCATTTGGGACCCCTTCTCCCTTTCACCTTAGGATGAAGGGAATAACATGTTTTTTGGGCTTTAGGCAACTTTACTTTCTTAGTTTGGGGAGAAAAACAATGACCCAACGAAAAAAAAAATAAAATAAAAAATAAAAAACCATCATTTGTTTTACCAACCATGTATAATTTCATGCTCTACAACTGTAAGATTTTATGTCTCTATTTTCTGCAATTCAAAGCCTCTCACCATCAATGACCAATTTTTCCCCCCCTTGTACCTCTCACACTATTGAGAGAAAAATATGTTTATGATGTGAGTCAACATCAATACCCATTTTTGTTTCTCACTGAAAATTTTTCTAGCTAACTTTTGATTAATACCCTTGAGACACACAAATTAAGTTTAGGGACAACACCTACCAGTGACAGCGAGGTAAAATTCAACATGAAACACGTTTGTCATGGGTCCCACCTACCAAGGGGGTTACCATCTATAAAGATTTTGGGCGACATTTTCCATCGTGCAGTAACAAAACCTTGTGGACACACCATAGGATGAATTTACAAGGAAACTTATCTGACAAAAATAAAATAAAAATGCTATGCTCTGCACTTGTGGTAACTATCTTGTACTTTGTTTTTGGTAAGCTGACTATCTTGTACTTTACCACGAGTTTTCTCTACCTTAATAACTTTTGTCACATAGACTTATACATCTAGACTGTTTCGATATTTTTTTTTAGCTAAAAGTTATTTATAAATATAAGGGACATGTTATATTTACAAATTTTTTTATTTATAAATTACATTATATTCTTCCGGGAGAATACAAATTTTTACAAACTATACTATATTCTCCCGGAAGAATATAATGTAATTTGTAAAAAAATTCCAAAATATTTGTAAATGGATCCTGTCCCAAATATAAGTTAGGTCAAATAAATTTTAAGAAAAGCTCTTATCAGAAAAAGTTTATTTTTTATAATGAAAAAAAAGTTAAAAGTTTATAAGAAAAGTTTTTTTTTTTTTAAGTTCTTATCTGTTTTTCTTGAATTATGTGCTTTTTAAAAAAATGAAGAGATATACATATAGAGAGAAAAATAATTTTCTTAAAATATATACTTTTAAGCTAGAATTTTTATGTAATTACCAAAGTGTTTTTAGTTATTTTTTTAATTTTATTTTATAAGTAACTTTTAGATTAAAAAAGAGAAAATGCAAAGAGACTCTTAACCCATCAGTCCTTATGAAGTTGTATCATTTGTATCATTGTTATTAAACTGGATCGATTATCAATCATTTGTATCATTGTTATTAAACCGGATCGATTATCAACTCCTTCGTACTAGGTTAATATATCATTGATTTAATGAGTAAGTCACTAATTGAATTATTTAAATTGAATTTATATAAAAATATATAATAAATAGGAAAAAATATCTAATGTTATTTCAGATAATTTTATCTAATATTCACTAAAATAATATCATTTTGCGATTAAAAATTTTAAAAAATTGAATAATAAAGATTCTTATAACGTTAAAATAAATTAAAATTACAAATACACTATAATTTTCGTTCCAAAATGATATCATTTTGATAAACATTAGATAAAATTATCTAAAATAATTTTAGAAAAAACGAACTCATAATAAACATATAAATATAAATAATATTACTTAATGGGATAGGTTATTCTACCTACCATATTTTCTGCCTACCTTTGCCTACCACCCTCCAATACCGTGAGATTCTGATCTAACGGTGTTGGAGGGTGATAGACAAAGATTGACAGAAAATATGGTAGGTAGAATAACATATCCTTAACTTAATAGTTAATATTTCGCTCTCCTGTGTCAGAATACTAAAGTGCATCATAACCAATGTTGTTAAACCCGGACCGGCGATCGATCCGGTCGGGGTACCGGGTCAATGAGTCATTGGTTCAACTGCATGAACCGGATATGTATATAGATTTATATTTTATACTTAATTATATAATTAATATTTTAAATAGTGCAAGTGAACCAAGAACTAAATGTAATTTAGTGATAAATACTATAATTTATATCTTTACAACAAGGGTTCAATTCCCACTATATGCAATTTTTAAATAATTCTATTAAATGATATATATATATATATATATATATATATATATATATATATATATATTAAATTTATGCATATTAACTAATAAACAAATTCAGCCCAATGGTAAGTCATTGTTAGGCATTTCCAACTGGGGTTTTCGTTTTGTCCTTTAACATGACATAACAAAGTTTTCTACACACACAATATTTTGTGGGGCCCACACTTTTCAAAGCAAACAAAATAAATAAAAATTAAGGCACGCAAAACGAATTTCTATAACATTACACTATCACTTTTTTCTATAACATAACTCTTATAAAACCCTTCCAACATTTGGAAATATTTTTTTCAAAATCGATTCGACGGTTAATATCGGTTAAACCGCGATTCACGACCGGTTGGGCCGGTTTGGTTTTATCATCACTGATGATAACACTAATTTTTACAATGGAACTCGGAAACTTTTGCCTTATGGTCATTTTCTCTCTCTTTTCAATTGAATCATGACACAAAAATTTACATTTGATAGACATGAATTACTAAATACTACCGTGACAGCAGAGCACAATTGCATCTTTAGTTTTATGGGTAATAGTTTTCTCATGTAGTAGGAGATAATAATTATCTCCTACTGACTCATTTGTATAAGTGGGGTCCACTTTTAAGGGAAGAGAAAAATAAAATAAAATGGGATCCATCTTGAATTTTTGTGTGTAGAAGATAAATTTATTTTTATGTAACATAAGAATAATAAATCACTGATTTTATTTGAGTTTTTGAAAAGAAAAAAATCGAGATTAGTTCAATTACGTGACATTGTTGCATTTTCGTTTCATTATTGATGGCCCTCATGTGGCATCATCATATGAGGGGTATTGAAAATGAGATAAGAAAATGCCGCAATCTAAAAAATAAGAAATTTATTGAACAAAAGTTAAAATTGCATAGAAACATGTATTATTAGATAAACAAAGTTTTCTTGAGTGCAAAACAAGAAAATGACATAAGACAAAGATATGAAAGCATACAGAGATAGTTGTTTTTTTTTTTTTTTTTAATTACATATATTCTTTAAGGAGGGTAATCCTAGGCAGGAACATTCATATTATAGTGAGGTTAATTTTCTTAAAGAAATTTTTTTATATTCACACTATAGCGATGGTTTTTATCATTGCTTATGATACCTGTCATAAATTGCAAAAATTAAATCGTGTCATTATGAAAGAATATAATTCTTCATTCAGAAATACATCCTTTAGTCAGGTCCAATCCATGTATGGCCATTACAGGTTTATAAGAGAGACCAATCCTTGTATAAAACATAGAAACTTAGAATAGTGCCAAACAGACAAAATTCCACCATGATTTGGATCCAATGCATATAAGCTCAAAGTATCTCCATCATTATCAAACACATCATATTTAGTCAGTTAATGATTAACTAATAAAATCAACAATCTCTCATTTCACATTTTGTGACCTTGCTATAGTATCACTTCTAAGATAAGCACGTCTTTTACTATTAGGTTGAATGTTGTAGTTATATAAGAGATAGAGTAAACACATTTTTTTATCTCTGGCAATATCTACGAAATTCTTTTTAGTCCCTGGTAATAAAAAGGGACCAAATTGGTCCCTAAAATTATGAAAAAAGGACTACCTTAGTCTTTCTATCAATTGTAATAAGTACTCCTTGGCCCTTTTTTCATCATTTTAGGGACCAATTTGATCCTTTTTTATTGCCAAAGACTAAAAAAAATTTCATGGATATTGCCAGGGACCAAAAATGGTGTTTACTAAAAGAGATATAAAGCTTGAGAGTTACAAGGGAGACGGTAATCAAATAAAAAAACTTCAAAATTATTAGCCAAATTTTTCCCTCACCTCATTTTTTGACAAATCAATCAACCAGATATCTGTTGCAAGCAATTACTTACTAGAGGCAATCGAACAACTGTAAAATCAATAGACAAAGTGAAATCCTCTCAGGTTTCTGCTATTTTGTTAGTTTCTGGAATTTTCAGAGCTCTGACAGAGAACTGAGAATTTTCATTCAAGACAATTATTAATGAAACTAATTAATATCAATAGTATGTTAATCCTATTTTTTCTCCTGCTTTGAGCTCTCGTTTAACCGCCTAACATATCTGAATCAATGGTTTGTCTGTTGAATATCGAAAGAGAAGAGAGGAACATTTGAAAATAATACTGTGTACATCAACTACACAGCGGAGTCTATTATATAACTTAAAAGAAAGAAAATACAAACAGATATACTCGATGTGGGACTTCTATATTACTATTCTAAACTATCATTTACAACACTCCCCCTCAAGCTGAAGCATATAGGTCATATGCACCAAACTTGTTACAAATAAACTCTATTCGAGGGCCCCTCAAAGATTTTGTAAACACATATGCTAATTGCTCATTAGAGGGTACAAAGCTAGTTTTAATTTCACCAGCAAGAATCTTTTCTCGAACAAAGTGACAATCTATTTCTATATGTTTGGTTCTTTCATGAAACACTGGATTTGATGAAATGTGTAGAGCTGCTTGATTATCACAAATGAGAGTTGTCTGTCCAGTGTCTCCAAACTTAAGCTCTCTGAGAAGTTGTTTAAGCCAGATGAGTTCGCAAGTAGTAGTCGCCATGGAGCGGTATTCTGCTTCAACACTTGATCTGGAAACTACGCTTTGTTTCTTACTTTTCCAGGAAATCAAGTTGCCTCCAACAAAGACACAATACCCAGAAGTAGATCTCCTATCAGTTGGACAACCAGCCCAATCAGCATCACAGTACCCAACCAATTGATCATGACCTTTATCTTCATATTCAAGGCCTTTTCCTGGAGATGCCTTGATATACTTAAGAATACGAATGACTGCATTCCAATGTTCTTGACATGGAGAATTGAGAAATTGACTGACAACACTAACTGCAAAGGAAATATCAGGCCGAGTGACTGTGAGGTAGTTCAATTTTCCAACCAATCTTCTATACTGCTCAGGATCTGAAAAGGGCTCCCCCTGATTTGGTAGAAGCTTGATACTTGGATCCATAGGAGTTTCAACAGATTTTGAATTTAACAGAGCAGTTTCTTCAAGAATATCCAGAGCATATTTCCTCTGAGATATCACAACACCAGATTTAGATTGGGCCACCTCGATTCCTAAGAAGTATCGAAGTTTCCCAAGATCCTTAGTCTGAAAATGATGACATAAGTGTTGTTTCAATCGAGTGATCCCATGCTGATCACTGCCTGTGATGACAATATCATCCACATATACCACCAGATAAATAGAACCAGAAGCAGAATGACGAAAAAAGAGAGAATGATCAGCTGCATTCCGAGTCATGCCAAATTGTTGAACAACACTGCTAAATTTACCAAACCAAGCTCTTGGAGATTGTTTGAGGCCATAGAGAGACTTACGAAGACGACAAACAAGTCCTGACTCCCCCTGAGCAACAAATCCAGGAGGTTGCTCCATATAAATTTCTTCCTCAAGATCACCATGAAGAAAAGCATTCTTGATATCCAGTTGGTAGAGAGGCCAATGACGAATAGCAGCCATGGCAAAAAAAAGGCGAACAGTAGACATTTTCGCCACAGGAGAAAAAGTATCAATAAAATCCAAGCCAAAAACCTGAGTGAAATCCTTCGCCACCAAGCGAGCTTTAAGACGATCCACTTAACCATCAGGTCCAACCTTAACAGCATAAATCCATCGGCAACCAACCACAGATTTTCCAGAAGGAAGAGGTACCAGATCCCATGTGCCATTATGATGAAGAGCACTCATTTCATCAATCATAGCTTGTCTCCATCCCGAATGTGAAAGTGCATCACCTGTAGTCTTAGGGACAGATACAGAGGACAAAGAGGAAAGGCAAGCAAAATATGATGGAGAAAGACGATGATAACTGAGATTGACTGCATACCTGGCCGGAGGGCGAGTATCACGAGTACCCTTACGAAGAGCAATGGGAAGGTCACTATCCGAAGGTGGGACCGAAGCCGTGGGAGGAGATGCAGTTGAATGTGAGTCCACGGATACATCTGACGAATTAGGCTCGATCTCATCAGCAGAAGAGGTGATAGAAGGAGAGTCAGAAACATGGATGGGTAAAGACGGAAGGTAAAGAAGGTCACTTGGGAAGGATGGCTGTACAGAATCAGTATCCACAGGAGTAGTAGAGGATCCAAAAAAGGGAACTGATTCAAAAAAGGAGACATCCGCCAAGATAAAGTATCGACGTAAAGTGGGAGAGTAGCAACGGTAACCCTTCTGAGACCGAGGATAACCCAGAAAAACACATTTATGAGACTTGGGAGCTAATTTATCCAAACCTAGACCAAGATGATGAACAAAACACGTAGAATCAAACACATGTGGAGTTAAAGGATATAAAGTTTGATGGGGAAATAAAATAGAGTGAGGTACCTTATGATTGAGAACAGATGATGGCATGCGATTAATGAGATAGCATGCAGTAAGTATAGCATCACCCCAGAATGTGTATGGAACATTACCATCAATTAACAAGGCACGAGTGGTTTCAACCAGATGGCGATTCTTGCGCTCGGCTACACCATTTTGTTGAGGTGTATGAGGGCAAGATGTTTGATGGAGAATGCCATGAGATGAAAAGAATTGTTGAAATTGATGAGATAAGTACTCACATGCATTATCACTACGAAAAGTACGAATAGGAATACCAAATTGAGTTTTGATTTCATTGTAAAATAACTGAAAAATTGAAAACAACTCAGACCGATTTTTCATTAAAAATAACCAAGTACACCTGGAATAATCATCAATAAAAGTAACAAAATACTTAAACCCTAAAGTAGAAGAATGACGACTTGGTCCCCAAATATCAGAGTGGACCACAGAAAAAGGAGAAACAGCTTGACGGCTAAGACGACTTGGGAACGTACTACGAGTATGTTTCCCATACTGACAAGACTCACAATTTAATTTAGAAAGAGACGATAAATGTGGAACCATCTTCTGAAGCTTTGTAAGACTAGGATGGCCCATACGAGCATGTATAGTAAGAGGAGAGTCCACAGTGGAGCAGGCTGAATAAGATGGAAATAGTTGATAGAGGCCTTGAGACTCACATCCTCTGATAATCTCCTTCCCCGAACTCCGATCCTGAAAGATGACAGAGGTTTTAGTAAAAGAAACAACACAGTCAATGGATTTTGTCAAACGACTAATAGAAAGTAAGTTAAAAGGAGAATTTGGAACATAGAGAACATGATCCAGAGATAAATTAGGTAAAAGAAGAACCGTGCCAATACCCCGTGATTGGACCAGAGACCCATTGGCCATAGTAATAGTGGGAAAAGAACCAGTAGTACAAAGGGAAGTGAATAAGGACTTATTACCAGAAATGTGATCAGAAGCCCCAGAATCAAGAGTCCAAGGGCCTATAGAGTGCAACTGAGAGATTCCAGCAAAAGAATTACCAGTGGGAGCAATAGATGTAGTAGGACCTGATGGTTGCTTCTCAGACTTATTACCAGCCGGAGACCCAGAAACATTGGAGACGTGAGAGTCCATAATCAAGAGTAGAGGAAAAAAAAATCCAAAAAGACTGATCACACAACTAACCGGAAGAAGAGGGATCAGAAAAATAAGACCGGATCCAGAATCGTCTCAGCAAGACGAAAAAATCGCAACCAGTCGTGGCCGGAACGGAGTCTGCACGCGCCTCCACAATCGCCCGGAAACTGACAACGAGACAGTTCCGGGGAAAAAAAAAAATTTGTAAACTACGATGAACAATGGGTTCACCGAAAAAAAAAATTCAAACGTTCCTTAGGCTCTTGATACCATGTTGAATATCGAAAGAGAAGAGAGGAACATTTGAAAATAATACTGTGTACATCAACTACACAGCGGAGTCTATTATATAACTTAAAAGAAAGAAAATACAAACAGATATACTCGATGTGGGACTTCTATATTACTATTCTAAACTATCATTTACAACATTGTCCTTGCCAGTATTTGGAAAATAGTTATTGGTGTTTGAGTTTGTGCTTCTCCAAACTCATGTATCGAAGCCAAGACTTCACCTTTATAATATTAGAGATTCGTTTTGCGTGGTGGAGTTTTTTTTTTTGCTGCGGGCCCCACAAAATGTTGTGTGTATGAAATTTTTTGTTGTCTTGTTAAATGATAGATGATAAACCCATATATATATATATAGGGATAAATAAGAGTTATGTTGTAGGAAAAATAATTTCGTTATGTTAAGATAAGACAAAACAAAATCATTGAACAAAGTGTCTTATCATAGCTTTTTATTATTAATATTTTTTGTCTGTTAGTGTTGAATGACATCATGTAACATGATAAAATAAAGACCCATATATATATATATATATATATATATATATATATATATATATATATATATATATGGGTTTTATAAGACTTATGTTGTAGGAAAATTGATTGTGTTATGTTATTGAGATTCGTTTTGCATGCCAGAATTTTTTTTTGCTGCGGGCCCCACAAAATGTTGTGTGTGTAGAAAAATTTTTGTTGTCATGTTAAATGATAGATGATAAACCCTATATATATATATATGGGGCAAGTTATATTTACAAACTTTTTTGTTTACAAACTACACTATATTCTCCCGGGAGAATACAAATTTTTGCAAACTATCCTATGTTCTCCCGGGAGAAGATAGTGCAATTTGTAAAAAAATTCCAAAAAATTTGTAAGTGGATCATGTCCCTATATATATATATATATATATATATATATATATATATATATATATATATATATATATATATATATATATATATATATATATATAGGGGTTTAATTTTCTCATGTTGCATAAGAAATGAATTCTCATGTTGTGACTCAATTGGTGGTGTACCCCACATTTATTAAAAAAAGAAAGAGAAAAAAAAATTTGCACGCAGATCGAAAGATCACAAACATGAGAATTCAATTCTTATGCAACATGAGAAAATATTTTCCTATATATATATATATATATATATATATATATATATATATATATATATATATATATATATATATATATATATGGCTTATCACCTCTTATATCACTGCAAATGACATTTTTTAAGCCATGGAGACAAGGAAAATAGAGCCCACCATGAAGAGAAAAATAAAAAAAGTCAGCAGCTCAAATTTCGAACACAGTTTCCATCTCCAGCAACATAACGGAGTGTATTGGATTAGAATTTCAAAAGATTTTTTGAGATAAAAAATCATATAGATTTTAAAAGACTATTCATAATTGGAAAGACTCTAAAGACTTTTTTAAAAGTTTTTTTTTACAATCAACATTTCATAAGATTGAATTTTAAAGGATTTTAATATAATTTATAAGATTTTAAAAAATTATATGAATTTTTAACAAACATAAAAAATTACAAATAAAAAAATTTAACAAAGAAATGCAATGATATTAATAAAAAAATAAAACATAATATGATTTTCTCAATTAGTAAAATTCATGATAAATCTTCGTTTGGAATTTTTTGCAATTGATCTTGTAAATTTTAGAATTTTTGCTCTACATAATGAGAGTTTTCTAACAATATATCATATGCATGTTTTCATTGAGTATTCCAAGAAAATTTGAATCTAAATTTCTAGGTTTTATTACATGAAAGTTTAGATAATTTCTCAAATTGTTTTCAATCAATACATTGAAATCTTAAATTGTTTTAGGGTTTTGAAAAACAAGTTTTTAGAAATTTATTGACACAAAAATTATTTGAAATCATTTCATGTAGCGAAGAAGTTTCGTTCATGAATATATTATTATGAAATATAGAGTTTATATTATGAAAGTTTCGATCTTTATTTAATTCGATCTTGTTTCATTGATGTAAAATGGAAATTGGTTTGAGGGATTTTTTTCCCTGTTATATTCCCACTATTTTATGTTATTTTTAATACAAAAATCACACATTTTGGTACCAAGAAAAATCATGACCAATAGCTTGAAAAATCATTTTTAAACTTTCAAAAATTCTCAAAAATTACTTCAAAATCTGATTTTTTTTTTTAGATGAATTAGATTAAAATATTGTTGGGTTGTTGTTTCTGAGTTGTTTTATGATGAAAGTCGCTCAAAAATGTATTGTTTTTGAGCTTTGACGAAGCTCTCATGGCGGAACTCGGTTTCGAGCAAGTCAACCGACTAAAGGAAGAAGAAGACACTGAAATAGAGAAATCTCAAGAAATTATAGGGGTTAGGTGAGATTGTGAGAGAAAAATCATATTTATATTTCTCACTAAAAGGTCTCGTGAAATCCACAGCAATAGAAAATCCATTAAAATCGTAAGATTTTTGAATACTACAAGATTATTTTCCCCTTGTTTAAAATTCTGATTGAATACCAACGGATTTGGACGGACTCTAAAATAATCTTTTAAAATCCTAATCGAATACCACATGACTTTTTTTCAATCCTTTAAAATCCTAATTGAATATCAATAAATTTTTTGTCTAAAAATAATCCATTAAAATTCTTTAAAATCTCAATCCAATACATCCCCTAAGACTTGATTATCCCTATATATATATAACTGTTATATATGCATTAGTCAAATACTTGTCATATATATATATATATATATATATATATCTAAAAGCGTTAAATGTGTGTGGGGAATCATAACCATACATTTGTCATTATTGTACGTAAAGCGCCTGTAAAATTTTATATATATATATATATATATATATATATATATAATACAAGATGTTTTTATACCGGTGTAAGAATAAGAAATTTTATACCAAAATAAAATTGTAGGTGATCAAAATAAAATTACAAACTAGTGGTAGGATCTTTTGATACCGGTGTCAAATTTCAAATTTGACACCTCATCTGAGAGCCGTTAGATCAAAAAAGATCAACGACTCTAATTTGAAAGCATATGACACCATTGATCTTTTATGATCTAACGGTTCTCAGATGAGATATCAAATTTAAAATTTGACACCGATATCAAAAAATCCTACCTCTGCAAACTATGTATTACGAAAAATATATATACATTGTTTTTCTCTCTCTCTCTTCAGGAAATATATAAATGCAGATGTTGTATTTTTATTGGGGTGTATAGGTACTATGGTAGTATATTAAAAATTTTGCCATAATCTGTCCAAAAAACAAAGACGCGTGGATGTGGTTAGATTGGAAGTTGTGCACAGCTTTGTCAAATGTGACTTACAGCAGTGTATATTATAACTCCAGCTGCTTGTAGAAATTGAAGTTGGTGAACATAAATGACAATTCCATTATAGGGGGGATGTATATATGTCTTACAGGTTGTACACTTTGGAGGGGAATTTAACGTGCCTCTTCAAACTACTGTCTAGCTTAATCATGGCTTCATTCGGATTATGCAAAAAATTTCTCGGTATATAGATAGCATTTGACCTATGTATCTAATTTGAATAAGAGTTAAATGTCGAAATTCGAATTCGGAGTGAATGCTCTCGTGTGATTTTACATGACTATGTCATGAAAAATAATCTTGACTGCCCATAGATAAATTAAGGGATTTAATTTTCTCATGTTGCATGAGAATTCAACTCTCATGTTAGTGACTCTTCAATTTGCGTGCAAAGTTTTTCTTTTTTTCTTTTCTTTTTCTTTTTTTAATAAATATGGGGTCCACCACTAGTTGAGTCACAACATGAGAGTTGAATTCTCATGCAACATGAGAAAATATTTTCCCATAAATTAATGGTGATAAGAGATTAACGAGATATACTAGAATACAGGGCGGGAAAAAATTAATAATTGATTTGTATATCAACTTATAAGAAGAACCTTTTATATGACCATATTACACGTGAAAAACTCCGTTCCTATTAAAGTTAGACTTGATTTTTCATATATGGCCAACGAGTAGATTGGGACTAGAGCAGTTCGAGAGCATTAATCTCAATGTTAAATTTCTGGGCAAGTCTATGGTGAGCCTAAAGGGGAGTATTGATGCACCACTCGTCACTAAAATTTAATTGTCACTAACCGTGCAAGCTTGTGTATTTTATTAACTTTTAATCTAGTGTTATATGATAATTAGTGAAGGATCAATTTTCAACTTGACCAAACTAATAGGGTCAGTTCGTTGTATTTTCTCAGCATATATACCATATTCATGACGTAACGCAATCACTTTGGTTAATTGTTAGTGAAGCTACTTACGAAAAGTAAGACCCTTTAGCATGTTTCATCCTATGAAGGTTCTTCTGCTAGCAAATGACATCACCAGATATCGCATTGGTCATTCAAGACAATATAAATGACCAATTCAAAAATTAGGAAATGTCGTTCGTTATCCCATCTCCTCTAAGAGTTTTACTCGCTTTCTAACTCCCACACATTTTGGGGGCGTTTGATAGAGGAGAAATTTTTTTAAATTCGGGAAATAATTATTACCGGAATGCAGTGAGAAATATATGATTTCCGGGATATGAGTAAAAGGTGTTTGGTATATATGATGGTTAATTTTACTGAATGTGTGTTTGGTTAGTTGTGAAATATTAGTGGGAAAGACATGTTATTTTACGAAATTAACCTCAGATTTACGTTATTCTTTTTATACAACAAAGAGGGTTTGGTGTGCATTACCAAAAAAAAATAGAGTTTGGTGTGAGATACATTCTTTCGAGATAGTTTTGAATCTGGTGGTCGACATATGTGGTAACATTTGCGAACCTGTGGTAATCTCGGAGGCCGCATTTCTTGAGTCCGAAGTGTGGTCTTCATCGACGGACAAGCCAAATATAACCAAGCTAACATAGTCCTCTGTTCCATGCCTGGTCTTCTTTCATTTTTTCGTTCAAATAATGTATACTTGGTGCTGTACTTTTATACCTACATGTCTGGTAAGCTGTACTCAGAATTATTCTTTAAATGTGTAAATCATCACGCAAGTATAATTCACTAGTTACATTAGAGTTGAGTATGCTGTAATTTTTCAATTCTATTCCTTGTAGATCGAAGTGAAGAAAAGAGAAGAGAAAGAGGCAGGAGTGAACAGGAGCTTGGCGAAATCTTTTAAGGGACAAAAGAGTTATCATCTGAATGGAGTTCCTAATTCTTATCTCTTAAAAGTCTCTTGTTATGTCATATATTTCTCAAACGCCCCTTAGATAATTCCTTCTATAAATAAAGTGTTAAATCTTTTAAGTTATATCTTCTAATTCTTATCTCTTATCTCTTGCATATATTTCTTCCATAAGCTATGCAAAAATCCTATATTAATCATGTAGATCGAAGTGAAGAAAAGAGAAGAGAAAGAGGCTGCTGAAGCTTTGATAAGTTACACAGTTGAGCTGGGAGGCTTGCTGAAGTATTGCTCTACTCATTAGTTTAGATATCATACTTCTGCTGAAGCTTTGATGTTACACAGGGTTAAGGTAATAAGTTGAAGGAATTCGTCAAATCTCTGTGAGAGATTAGGTTATCTGTAAACCGGAGAAATCGGGATGACATTTACAGGGACTCGGGAATCTATGCATAGTAAAAGAGATCATGAGATGATCTTCTTTTAGAGTCAGTAAATTGAAGATTCCCTATTTCGAATAAAGCTTACCCTAAACCGCAGGGGTTGATATATTTCCTTACCCTGGGTTAATGGAAAGATAACCGAGATGAAGGGAAATACATACGGTAACCAAATATGTGCAATAGGATGATCAAGTCATTAATCTGACTAGTTCTGGGGAAACAAAACATTGCTAGTGCTCTGTGTTGTCATTAATTGGGTTGTAGACTTGTTGGGCCTAAGCCCAGTTATGTCAGAAGCTAAGTTGGACCTAAGGGGTCACACACTAACACCTTGTAGTCATGGTGGACTAGCTTTAAAGGTATTGGACCTAATAATGGTTGTTAGCCCAAGAAGCTGTTTAGAAGCCCACTTAAATGGGTGAATGGTGCATGGAGCTTAGTAATGGGCTTGGATAGTCCAAGCCATTACTAATTAATTTAATTAGTTAAATTAATAATCAAACATTTGAATTTCGAATTTGAAATTTGAAATTTGAATTTTGAATTTTGAAATTCGAATTTGAAATTTGAAATTTGAAATTTGAATTTGGAATTTGAATGTTTGAACATTTGAATTCAAGTGTTTGAATTCGAATTTGAATTGGCTTTGAAAAGTTATTTCATAACAAAAGAATAAGATAAGATCTTATTGGAACAAATTCCTTGGATCAAGAAGAATCTTTGGAGCATAAATTGGGGCTGTTTGGGGCGCACACTTAGGTGATAAGAATGTCATTTTGTCACTTAAAACAAAGCTCCAATGGCTCAAATTTTGAATGCAACTGCTCAACATATTTGGACCCCTTTTTAGGGCTGAATTATGCGCATGAAATGGATACTATATGATAGTTTATGAATCTAATTTTGAATTGTTTTTCAACTTAGTTTCATGAGGATAAGATTGGACGTTGTTGGCAAGATTTATTTTGCAACAACTCCACCTTATCTTCCCCTTATTCATGCGCCACTTTCAATTTATTTGAAAGGATAATTTCATTTTTGAATTATCATTCTCTCTTCCCTCCAAGGTGTGCGCACAACATGACTAGTTCATCTCCTTAGGGTTTTGAGAAAATCTAGCCTACACTCCTTCATCTCATGCACCATTCTGTAGGGTAGGGTAGTTCACTACATCTTTCCAAACAGAATACCTAGCCTCCACCTTCACCACTTGTGCGCATAGCAAGCCTCACTGTGGTGATCATCTGGTGGCTTTCAAGAAGGCGTTCTTGCATCATAGACGAACGGTGGTGTGGATCACCAGAGGGTTTGAACCCTTCAAGCCTGACAACTGATCTCCCTGACTGATCAGGCCAAAAACAAGGTAACATCATGCTATCTTAAAGCATGAATCCATGTGTGCATGTATGTTTCCGCAATAAAAATTTTATTTTTACACCTTACATGCATCAGCTTTCAAAGGCCAGTTTACTTTCAGGTTCAATGCAATATTACTTGGGACAAAGTAGCATTTTGCAGCTTACCCAAAAAAAAAAAAAATAGCATTTTTGCAACAGTATCCGAGATGAATTAAATGTGTGCTCTTATTGCCCGCCACACGCTATTCATCAAACAAGTTCATGATCAAATCTTTATGGAAAAAAGTGTTTATCTTTTTAAATAACACAATTTATATTCTTTCACTCTCACAAAGAGATGGGATCCACATCTTTTTTTTTTATCAACTCTTTCTCTCTCCTCATTTATCTATCTCTTTCTCTGTCTTAAAATGACACAGTTTTATATCATTTAAAATAACATGCAATTTTCCCAATCTTTATTCTTACTAGCCTCGTTGAGGACGTTGTAGGAATCAATCCCGATAAATAATTAAGTTGAAGTCCTTTCAAGAAAAAAGAATTTGAGATCATGTCACTTAAACTCTTCTACTTCCTTGGGATTGAAGTCATCTCCTTGAAGAGAATGGAAAGATGTTGGAAAAATCACTGCCTTATATGTAGCCTATATTGGCAAATAATAAGCTAATATAGCTTATCTAGGAAAATCTCCTTGGGATCCTCAAGTGCCTTCTCTTGGGTTTACCAAAAAATGAAAAACCAAAAACCAAAACAAGTGCCTTCTTTTGGTGTTAAGGTGGAGACTTGGAGAGCCACTTCTTAGACTTGGTTGTCTTCTTAGGCTTTGTCATCTCTGAAATACTTACACTTATGTGCTAGTCCCAATGTTTTCCAGTTCAAGTAGCTTTTTTGTTGGATCTAGGTTCTTTAAAGTGAATGGTATACAATGTTAATAAGGATAAATGGCTTGATTCACTTTAAAGTTGATTTAAGTTGAAGGTGGAGGTATAAATGGCTTGATTCACTTTAAATAAGTAATATACTAGGATTCCCAACCCCACCCCTTTAAAAAAACAAAAAAACAAAAAAACAAAAATCTATTTGGACATAATTCAAGAATAATAAGTGAAAGGAATGTGTTACCAAAAAAAAAAAGTGAAAGGAATGAAGGATTAAGGATCACCCACCATCCTTGAGTTATCAAGCATATCATATGAACTAGCGGTAATATAACATTTAACATGAAATTATAATAACAGAACTACAACCCTGAACTTTTATGTTCTTGCAACTAAAAGATATATAAGAACAGATGCCATAGAAATGGATGGTAATGGACCGTTGAGATTCGCTAAATAACCAAAATATTTTGAAATTCTTAATTGAAATAGAATCATCATTATCAATAATTTCGAAACAAACGTAGTTTTTTAAAGATTAGGGTAATACACACACATTGCACTTCCCAGGCCATTATCCATCGATTGCAAAATATTAAATTACGAAAAATGTATATTATCAGTGGCATACAGTTAAAAAACAAAATTTTGATGAAATTGGCATAAAACCAAAAAAACGATTACACTAACAATGTCCTCGGACAACATCCTAACGGTGATGGACCAACAGTATCATCCAAAACTTACATCATCTTGAATGGTACCAATCTCCAAGTTAAAGCCATATAGAAATTTGAAAACCTACAATTAAGCAGCACCCTTTCCCTTCTTCCTCTGGATTTTCTTCATATAAAACTCCAGCTCCTTACCTTCCAGAATGTACCTACCCAATTCAGGAAGAAAAAAAAAAAGGAACAGTAAACAACAAAAACAAATATGAAGTTGGCTCAAAACAACATGTTCTAATCTAACACACAGTTTAAGCATAAGCATACCCATCAGCTCTGCCACATTGACCAGGGCGAGAAGAAATACAAGCCAGCAATCGGCCACCACCAAACTGCTCTTCAATGTGGGGATCAAGCGTGCGATCTTTCTGGCGCTTCTCGATTTTTCTCTGCACATGGTTACTTTTCTTAGTTTCTTCAGCAGCAGCTTCACCCTCCTGCAAGTTTGACATCAAAGGACCAGGAAAAACATCTCAATTTTGAGAGAAAAGTCAACAACTGCTACAAAGGAGAATGCAGGCTGTGTAATCCAAATAATAATAACATAAAGTACCATTCATGGCAAATATATTTAGTTTATTCATGGAAATAATAGTACAAGAATGGGTATTATGCATTACATATTAAAGATTTGTCCCAGCAAATAATCATGATTTTAATTATGAATTACAGTTTTGTGGAACACAATGCAGAATGATAGTGTAAAAATGACAGAAGTAATACATTATTTAAAAAAAAATACACAACTACTTTGAACATATTTTGCATCCAACAGAAACTCATGCCTAGTGATTTCTTTCAATTTCAACACATCTCCTGCCCAATATAATTTCAATACGTAAAAGAAGTACAGCTATTATTCAAGAAACAAATGAAAGTATAACAATATATATATAATGGGGAAAATTTTATAAACTGAAAAAATTCCAACAAACCTCTGTAGACTCCTTCTTGGATGCTACTTTCTTTTTTCTGCCAACATCAACACCATAGTGCTGAAGGTACCACTGCTTGAATGGAGCAGCATCAACCTGAACAATAGCACTCCTAACGAGGGTCTGAGTTCGCACAAGCTCATTGTTGGAGGCATTGTAAACCACATCTAGAAGACGAGTCTTGCGAGTTACTGCTTCACTACCCCATGAGTAATTCCCAGTATCCAATCTCAAGGCCCTCCATTTCACATTGCCACCTCTAACACGAATCCTCCTGACTGTCTTGTTGCTTGATAATTTAGTGTTAGCTGGCTGGCGACCAAGCTCATACCTAGATAAATCCAGCCACAACATCTTAGTTCAAATTAAGAATTAATTGCGATAGAATATCACATTATATACAGCAATGAATAACAGGTTCAGACAGTGAAAAACCCTAGCCACATTTAACAGCAAAGAGTAACAACTTATAAGGAATATATGATCATTCTGCTTAGTGCTTACTAACTCATTTTGCATAGAGATTGCGTAACTATGTCATTATTGAGCCTCTGTGGCTCTACGTTTACATTCAGTTTGTTTGGCATAGAGTATCTCTCTCTCTCTCTCATATGATTTCTTCTTTAACAAAAATTTAAAAAAAAACCCAAGAGTAGTTGATCTAGTGACAATCCGGCTAGACCCCAAGATTTGACCTGCCTAAAGGGTAGCGGGTTCAATTCCTGAGAGTCGTACCTCTAATAAAGGGTGGAAAGACTCAAACCCAAAACCAGATTACCGAGGCATGTTGGGGCTTTGGACATGGACACCAGTTGATATGTTCTAAAAAATTAATTAAAAAAAAGACAAACTATATGATCATTTAAGTAGGAAGATCGGAAATTATGCCACATAAACTTACATAATTGTATAATATAGTCACTTCCAAGCAGAATAAAAGCTGAGGGCAGTAAAAAAAACTAAGAGAGAGATAAGGCCTGTTTGATTGTGTTCTAATTTTTTTATTCTTAAAACTGTTTCATACAATAGTTAATGAAATAGGTATTTTCTGTGTTTTTTTTTGTTTTGAAAATTAAAAGTCAAAAAACAAAACAAAGACAACTAAGTTATTCTCTAAATTTGATTCTAAAAACTAAAAAATAATTAAAATTTTTACAACTATTTTACAAATTAAACTGTTTTTTTTTTTTTTTTTTGAAACTCAAAAAACTGTTTTTGAAAATGTAATTTAAACATGCCCATAAATTCACATGCTCATTCATAAAGAAGATGAAAGAAGAATGATCAAATACAACTCTAAATGATATACATACAAAGTGGAATTTCGAACATGTTTTGGTTTTGTATGACTATAATGTAAATTTCTAACGCTTCAACCATTTGAATTCTCCATTTCCCTACTGAAATCTAAAAACTCGAAAATGAGTACAGCTAGATCTGACAGATGCACTCGCATATATGAACTCATCCATCAAAAACCCCATAAACACAGTAGCCACTCTACATATCTTAAATACAACAGTACACATTCTTATTCGAACTAGTCAATTTCACAAGCAACCAAAGATTACAACCGACAAAAAAAAAATTAAAAACAAATAAATAAGGATAACAAGGAAAAACAATAATCCACAAATCAATCAATACAACCACCAAATAAACACTAATATATCATTTAGCACGAAAACTAAGACACTTTAAGCAGAAACTAATTAATATTAAAAAAAAAAAGGTATACATCAAATTCAAAATATAATTTTTTTTTATAAGTAAGGCATTACTTTCTCTTCTTTCTCCAGGCCTTCTTCTTGCCACCAGTGGCACGCCTCTTGTGCATAGAGTCCCTAGATATACCTGTTGAAGAACAAGAACAAAATCCATAAACACACAGATAAACACAGTTCTCATTGGAAATTGAACAATGACAGATCAAAACAAAACTATGAAATGAGCAATACCCATCTTGGTCGAGCGTTGAACACACAGACACTCTCTCTCTCTAGCTTCCTCTCTCTGTGTCAGCCACGCTCTGTGATAAAACCCTAATTCTATGAACGCTTGGATACAGACCCGGCCTCATTATCGTTCTTCTGGGTCATACAATTGGGCCCTAACTTTGGCATTTTTGCAAACCCAACCCACCACTGGACCTGACCCTAATATTTGTAATCAATTATAAATGATTCATTTTAAATACAAAATAAAAATTATGGTATGAGTGTACAATAATTTAATTTAAAAAAAAAAATCAACACATGATGGTAGCTCAGGAACTGAGCAGGTGGGTGATGAAAGGATGTATTTGATCCTCTTCAGTATCATCCTTGGAGGGATTTAAAGCCTTGAAATATAACCTCTCCCTTACAAAATTACAATTTTGTATCTACTACCAATAAAATTACATGAGAATCTAATCTAAATAAAAAATTTCAAATAGATATAGTAAGTAAAGTGGCATAAATTTATAACACTTATTAAAAAATAAAAGATTCTTATCCTTAAATATCATTTAACATGGGCTATGCATGATCTTTTTACGCCTTATATAACTGATTTATCTTTCTTTGCATCTTTATGTAGAGTTTTCATTGTCCTTAGAAGGTTCATTTGGTTAAACTTGATAATACCTCTAGTTATTACATAACACAATTAGTTATGGATACTATCACCTAATTAATTCAGAATTGTCTGTGTGTCAAAATTTTCTTGGATTTCTTTGTCCATTCAATTTACAGTATCTAGAGGGGCTGAAAAACAAAAATTGTCCAAACTTTCTTTTTGAATATTTTAACTTGTACTATGAAGTCACACAATGCCTGTATGCTGAGATTGAGATACTAAAATCCTGTAATTAGAAAGTGTAGTGGCATGCAATTATAGCACATTGTTATGGTAGTGTTTACTTTGTAATTTATATGCAACATATATATATATATATATATATATATATATATATATATATATATATATATATATATATATACGCAAAAAAAAATTTGCAAAAAAATTTTGTAATTGGACGAAATGTGTTTACATAGGCAAGAAAATCTTAGACGCTTTGAAAAGGAAATTGTGGATGGATATATTAAACAACTCAAGGAGTTCTCGTAGTAGTACTTAACTTTCTTTCCCCATCTTCCCATATACCAAAAAACATTTTCTTTACCTTATATAATTAAGCTTGGACAATAAACTTTTCAGAGTTGGAGCTCTCAAGATTGAGCCTGCGGTAAATAAGCTCTTGGAATCTGTCAATTAAGAAAGCAGTGACAAGGATGAAGAATGACCACACTTAATCAAATTAATCTATTGTCCAATATAGGCTATTAAAATTGCCAGTAACCAAGCCTTTAATTGTGATAGATCCTATATCGTTATGAACAGGTGAAGGTAGGATTGAAAATCTAGGGATGAAAGATTGTAACACCCCGTGTATACCCGGTTTATTATCATACCACAGTATTCAGCGTAGCTAATTAAATGCGGAAGCTAACTTTTTCATTTCAATTATGACGTCATTATTATTAACCAAGTTGATTATTAAATCCTTTTTCAAAACACTTGCTGTATCTAAATTGCAATAAATAACTAACTGAAATACCTCACATATATAAAGTGTATCTAGTCACGGATCTACAACACGTAGTCCGGACAACATCCTGATTCATTATACATAACAAGTCTAGAAAAACAAAGCATAAATCAATGTGGCATGGACAATCCTCATGCTCACCGAATAAGGCAACAAAGCCAATAAGGTCTCAAATGAAATATTAATATACTGAAAGTAAACAGAATCAGTATCCAGACATATCAGCATACAACATACAACTCAACTCAACTCTGGCCTCCTGCCGCCTGAGGTATCAACCCCCCGAGTTACCTGAACCTGAAAATGTGCCCCAAACGTGGGGTGAGATCTCTAAAAAGAAATCTCAGTAAGACAAGGGGTCCTCAAGGATCTCTCCACCCTAAGCTCACTTACATGTTCAATATAAGTTCAAAAGCAGTATAATAATATAAGTTCCAAAATCAGTGCAATGCGGTATATAATCATGTCATGTGTGTCGAGATCCTACTGGCAAGAGAACATGCAGGAATTACATACGTCTACAACCTACAATTAGTGCAAGACGCCACTTGCACCTCACCCACAGAATCACCATCTTGTATGACGCTACATACTCAGGCTTACTGTCTAGGTGGAACAACACATGCAGATCATAAGGCATTTACACTTAACAACTCAATAGCATTTCAATAAATCAACATTTCATAAAATAATATCATGCATATAAACCATCCCTCAATGAGGTATGGTAGAACCAAACATGGGCAAAACCGAGGACACGAAAGCTTACCTCGCAAGCTAACTGTCCAACTCAAGAGTCCAACCCAGTCCAATGTCCACAAACAGCACTCTCATAGTCTGTTTATACCAGCAATCATATCAGCATTCATAATCTACAAGTATATGACATAAAGACAACAATTTCCTTTTACGTTTCATGCCATTAGGCTTCTCACAAAGATATAAGCCCTTAATCTCATTGATTCTGACTTAGTTCAGTTATTATAGAAGTTCAACTCAACCAATCATGGGTCCACAAACCCACAATACCATTCTGCATGGACAGAGCCGTGACTGTCTCAAAATTTCCAGAATATCCAGATATATGTCGGAGTCATATCCGGATATCCGTATCTGAATATCTAAAATCCCATATCCGGATATCAATATTCGGATATTGTAACAGCCCGTGTTAACCCGGTTTGTTAACATGCAATCGTATTAAGCCACGCTTAATTAAAATGCGGGATAACTTTTTCTTTAATTCAATTATGACATCATTAACCTTAGCCAACTTGATTACTTAATCAATTTCATAGAATACTGTCTGTATGTAAATTGCAAGACAACTAACTGAAATACCTCAATATAAATAATAAGTGAGTATCTAAGTCACATGACTACAACACATAGCCTGGGCCAAAATCATGATACTTTAATACAACTTTAACTAAAAGAAAGCGTACTCAAGTCTATGTGGCATGGACAAACCCCATGCTCACCAAATAAGGCACAATGCCTAACAATAGTCTCAACATAATAATAATAGCGGAAAACATAACAACAGTCAACATCCAGCATCTAACATGTCAGCACATCACAGTAATATCTAACTCAGCTCTGGCCTCCTGCCACCTGAGCCATCAACATTACCTGAACCTGAAATAAGCGTCCCCAAACGTGGGGTGAGATCTCTAACCAAGAAATCTCAGTAAGACAAGGAGTCCTCAAGGATCTTCCACCCCAAGCTCCACCATTATCAGAACGGACCACCTTCAATTTCTTGCCAGTCTCCCTTTCAACCATAGCATGGAATTCTTTAAAGGATTGGAGTACCCGGTCTTTAGTTTTCAACAAATAAACCCACAATTTGCAGGAATGGTCATCAATAAATGAAACAAAATACTGAGCTCATCCAATAGATCTTTCTGACATAGAGCAAACATCAGTATGGATGAGGTCAAGAATATACCTGTGTTTTCTGGGCTAATCTGGTTTCATAAAAGAAACCCGGTGCTGCTTTCCAGCTAGGCAGTGCGTGCAACTTTCCAACGCTTGGCCTTTCAACCCGGTCAGTAATCCTTTCTTGTGAAGGATCTGGAGCCCTTTCACGCTCATATGGCCGAGGCACTTGTGCCATAGCTCCAAACTCGGCTCATCTCGGACAGAATTGGCTTCTCCGCCATTGATCTTTCCTTGCATTACGTACAAGGAACCTTCTTTCTTTCCTCGGGCCATGACCAAGTTTCCCTTGGCCAGCTTCCATCTAACACTACCGAAGTAGTTCATTAACCCTGCATCATCAAGTTTGCCTACCGAGATTAGATTCAATCGCATGTCAGGAACATGCCTTACATCTTTCAACACATGTCGGCATCCGACATCCGTGGTCAGAGTTACATCACCGACACCAACAATCTTGCTGGTCACCTGATTTCCCATCTTCACGACTCCAAAATCACCACCTCGGTAAGAGGAGAAAAAACCTTTGTGTGGAGTAACGTGGAAGGAGGCACCGGAGTCAACAATCTAGGTGCAATCATCATACGCAACATTCAAATAATTATCCTCACCAAGAAGGAATATATCGGCATCAGGAGTGGCAGCCACCGCAGTGGTGCTCTTGTCTTCCCTCTTCTTGGGAATAATCTGATCCGGCTTTACAGAGCCGTTCTTCTCATCATTCTGCAAGGTCCAGCAGTCCGGCTTCTTATGACATGTCTTTCCACAGTAAAAGCACTTCAATTCATATTTCAGCTTTGACCGACCTCTAGACTTTCCTCTTCTATCACGATCTCGACCCCGGCTCTTGCTTCTACCCCGGGAGTCGGATTTCCCTTTGTTCTCAGCAACGTTGGCCTCAGACGTGTTCGAACTACCTCGTTCTTTTCTCCTGGATTCTTCGCCCAGGAGGCTGTCTGTCACGACATCCATCTTCAACTTTCCATCTAGAGTCAAATTATTCAAAGTCACCACCAGAGTATCCCAGCTTTCTGGCAGCGAGCTAAACAGCAGCAATGCCTGCAATTCTTCATCAATTTTCATATCAGCTTTTGACAGCTGATTCACAATACCTTTGTAGGTGTTAAGGTGTTCTATCATGCTCATTCGTCCTTGTATTCCAGCTTTACAAGTCGGCGAACCAGGTGTGCTTTGTTCCTGAGAGTCTTTTTCTGAATCAAGGACTCTAACTTCGTCCACAATTCATACACGTTCGTGAACTCAGACACGTGCTCAAAGAGGCTCTTGTCAATATATTTTCTGATCGTAGCTACCGCCTTACGACTCAGAATCTCTCATTCCTTATCGATTTTTCCTGCCGGTCTCTCATCAAGGATAATGGGCTCATGAAAATCTTTGCAGTAGAGATGATCTTCCATCATCGGTTTCCAGTAGCTGAAATTGTCTGCGGTCAGCTTGAACATATCTCCATCATGGGTTATGCCACTGGTCTCCATCTCGTCTCTCTCAGAACCCGTCGAACTCGGGCTCTGATACCACTGTTGGGAACTCGATTCCCTCAAACTCGGCTAGGAAGCCTTTTGTGCGGAAGTCAATCAACAAGATCCGGAGTTCGGATCTCGGTAGTACCTCGGCCTGAATATCACCATGTCGGCAGTGCAACGAAAAAATCAAAAACAAATAGGAGAAAGAGAAGAAGAACACAACCATATTTTAACGTGTAAAACCTTCTCCAATGAAGAAGTAAAAACCACGGGACCTAGTCCAGATCAAAATCCACTATGAATATAATGGTTACAAGAATCAAATACACCAATGTGGTGGTTAACTCAACCTCTCCAACAATGGTGATAATCAAACTACCCTAGAGATGTTTCTCTCAAACTTTCCCTAGAGATCTCTCAAATTTTCTCTCAAAAAAAATCCTCTCTTCTGACCTAGCCTCCACCCCAAGTAATGAGTATTCATAGGAGGTGGAAATTAGGGTTAGGGGTATTTTAGGAAAACCCCTCAGATGGGCTTAGCATTGAAGGAGGGCCCAACACGGTGCATTTGCCGAAGTCGCAACAATATCAACAAAGGTCATGTTTTATTCTCCATACTCCGCCATTGTTACAAGTCCCACGTTAGTTGCCTATACAACTAATGTGAGGTTTATAAGGACTTGGGTACGCCCACCTTTTGAGCTAGTTTTTGGGATCGTGACCGCAAGGTTCGTAACAATTGGTGTTTTTATTGAGAGTCGAGGCCACATAAGGGCTATATATAGGTTGGATTAAGGTGTTGAATACTGATAGGTGAGTGAAGTCACCCAAAGGGGGGAAAAGGGCTACCGTCGGGTCAGTGTTGATAGAGTGAAAGCCGTTGTGGACGTCGGCCCTTAAAGGAGGTGGCAATATTACAAGTCCCATATTGGTTGCCTACACAACTAATGTGGAATTTATAGGGCTTTGAGCACTTTCACCCGTTGAATTAGCTTTTAGGATGGTGACCTTAACAACCATCGAGTTGATTCATGACTTCTCCATGTCGCTCTTGTGCTTGTTGCGAAAGCCTGCATGAAAGTTCACATGTTCAAGTTAACAAATTACAATACCATGAAGCATTGAAATCTATTAATTCCAATTACTCCACAAATCTACTCTACACTTTATAGTTATACGCTACAGATTATTAGTCTTTCCACCCAAAGGCATCATTTCAACACAGGTATCTGTCCTTAACATCAGACATAGATGAAGGAATAATTGGATTCAGTGGCGGAGCCAGGAATTTTAATAAGGGGGGAGAAATAATAAATATTATATTATAAATAAAAGTATTTGAAATACAATACAAATGTAATATACAAAAATTAAAAGAAATCTATTACAGAAATTAAGATTAATTCACTTGACTTTTACTCTACGTGTTTTCATATTGTTAAACTCATCTATAATTGAATCCGTACTAAAACTCAAAACAATTTCTTTTTCAATGTATGAAATCAAAAAATCATCAAGAAATTGGTCTTCCATTCTATTTCGGAGCCTAGTCTTGATTATCTTCATAGCTGAGAAAGATCTTACAGTAGTTGCTGTAGAAACTGGAAGAGTAAGTACAAGTCTAATCACTCTGTCAATAAGAGGGTAAATGATGGACTTTCCGGTTCTTGCTAGCCCTTGACATAATTCAGATGTAGTTGATAAATTAATCATATCAGGATGTTTAGGAATATCAAGCTCAAAATGTTGTAACTCCATCTTCAAATGCAATTTTTCTTGTTCTGTGAAATCTCTAGAATAAAATTTATCAACAAGTTTGCAAATATCATCACTATTAAATGACTTGTACCTGTTTCTTGGATCTAAAGCCATGCTCAAAGCAAGAAATTCAACAGTATTATCATTGAACCTGCTATTTAATTCTTGCAATTGATAATTGTAACAGCCTCAATCCCTATAGCAGATATTGTCCGCTTTGCCCCCCTTCCGGGACTCACGGTTTTACGTTCTGGGGTTACCCCCAAAAGGCCTCCACTAGGAAAGGTTTCCACACCCATATATATGGCATGCTTTGTTCTCCTTTCCAACCGATGTGGGACATTACATCCTCCACCACTGGGAATACAGCGTCCCCGCTGTACACACCGGTCCAGGACCAGGCTCTGATACCATTTGTAACAGCCCCAAACCCTGTAGCAGATATTGTCCGCTTTGCCCCGGCCACCCAAAGGCCCGCCGGAACTCACGGTTTTACGTTCTGGGGTTACCCCCAAAAAGCCTCCACTAGGAAAGGTATCCACACCCATATATATGGCATGCTTCGTTCCCCTCTCCAACCGATGTGGGTCATGTTGGAGGAGTTGAGGGCTGGTCCTGCTGCGGGCCAGGGTCCTCCACCACCTCCACCGCCGCCACCGCCTCCACCTCCGCCTAGTCAACAGGAGGACACCCAGAGCCAGATGGGTGAGGGTAGTCATCTGACGGGGGCTATGCAGACTATCCTCGTACTTGCTGAGGATCGTGACGAGATCGATCGCCGGCTGAATGCTTTCCGCAAGCATAAGCCACCTACCTTCGACGGGTCGTACGATCCCATTGCTGCTGCTAGATAGCTTCAGGCGTTGGACAAGATTTTCCGGATCATGCAGTGCACCGATTCGCAGAAGCTGTTGTTCGCCACGTACATGCTGGAGGGCGAGGCCCATGAGTGGTGGACCAACCTTTCTCAGGTCTACGAGATGCAGGGCCATGTGATGACGTGGCCATTCTTCGAGGAGAGCTTTCTGGGTCAGTATTTCCCTTATGACTCACAGGAGAGAAAGCAGGGGGAGTTTGACCGGTTGGTACAGGGCTCGTTGTCTGTCGACGAGTACCTGGCCAAGTTTAATGAGCTGGTCAAGTTCTCTCATTTCCGCATGGCGAGACCGACTCCCGTTTTCCTGGCGGCCAAGTTCCGGAGGGGACTTAATGAGGACATTGCTGGACATCTTGCTGGTTCTGCTTCGAGAGACTTCGGAGCTTTAGTACAGCAGTGCCGCGATATTGAGGACTATTGCCGTGCGAGTCAGGCCAAGAGGGCCAAGATTGAGGTGCCACAGGGTACCGGCAGTTCTACTCCCTGGAAGAACAAGAATTTTGCCAACAAGGGCAAGGGCAAACCGTTGGCGGCTAAGCAAGCGCCAAATCAGTTCAGAAAGACTGCTGCTCAGGGGAACACAGCTAGACCTCCTGCTCCCAGATGTTCGGGATGCGGGAAGTCACACTTTGGGCCGTGTTCTACCGGGCAACTGATTTGCTTCCAGTGTGGCAAGGAGGGTCACTACTCCAGAGACTGCCCGACGGCGAGAGTTGCTGCAGTGCAGGCTGTGCCATTGCAGATGGTTCCTACTGGGGCACCAGCCGTGCCACCTACTACGGGGCGTGTTTATACGTTGGATCGTCAGCAGTCGGACAGAGCTCCGAACCTGGTCAGAGGTACTGTTACCATTGGTGGTTCAGCTATTGATGTTTTGTTTGATTCCGGGGCAACGCACTCTTTTGTTGCTACCCCTATTGCTGTGGGGCTTGAGTTGCCCAGTGATGTGCTTTCTCCACCGATGCGGGTTACCACCGCCACCGGAGAAAAATGTTTGACCTCCACTGTTCATCGCGATGTAGCGTTTCAGTGGGATGGCCGTGACTTCTCGGTAGATCTGATAGGATTGCCGATGGCCAACCTTGAGATTATTTTGGGCATGGATTGGTTGTCCAGAAACTGTGCACTGATTGATTGTTGTGCCAAGAGAGTGGTGATGTCTCAGGGTGGGTCCACAGCCAGTTCCTCACCGTTCATTTCAGTCCTGCAGGCGAGGAGAGCCTTGAGAGTAGGGGCATTTGGCTATGTCATGTTGGGAGGTTTGGCGAGTGGGACACAGGAGGATCTCACTGGCATTCCTGTGGTGAAGGAGTTCCTCGAGGTGTTTCCTGAGGAGATTCCTGAGTTTCCACCGCAGAGGGAGATAAAGTTCTCCATCGATTTATTGCCTGGTGTGGGGCCTATCTCATTGGCTCCATACGGATGTCGCCACCAGAGTTGGCGGAGCTGAAGAAGCACATTGAGGAGCTTTCAGCGAAAGATTTTATTCGGCCGAGTGTGTCTCCCTGGGGAGCACCGGTCATTTTTGTGAAAAAGAAAGATGGGACCATGCGGTTGTGCACCGACTACAGACAGTTGAACAAGGTGACAATCAAGAACAAGTACCCTCTTCCACGCATTGATGATTTGCTGGATCAGCTCAGGGGTGCTTGTGTGTATTCCAAGATTGATCTCCGGTCCGGTTATCATCAGATACGGGTAAAGCCGGAGGACGTCCCAAAGACAGCGTTTCGCTCAAGGTACGGGCACTATGAGTACTTGGTGATTCCGTTTGGACTCACCAATGCACCTGCAGTGTTCATGGACTACATGAACAGGATCTTCTAGCCGTACCTGGATCAGTTTGTGATCGTCTTCATTGATGACATCTTGATCTACTCCAAGACGGAGGAGGAGCATACTGAGCACTTGAAGATTGTGATGCAAGTGCTAAAAGAGAAAAAGCTCTATGCGAAGCCGTCGAAATGCGAGTTTTGGCTCAAGGCGGTGAAATTTCTGAGTCATGTGATTTCTGCTAATGGAGTTGCAGTTGTTCCTAACAAGATTGAGGCCGTGATGGACTGGGAGAGGCCTAAGACGGTTACGGAAGTGAGAAGCTTCCTGGGTTTGGCAGGCTACTATAGGAGGTTCATAGAAGGATTCTCCAAGATGGTGCTACCGATGACTCGCCTTACCCGAAAGGAGACTCCATTCGTGTGGACACATGAGTGTGAGGAGTGTTTCTAGGAGTGGAAGGAGAGACTGACTACTGCTCCAGTGTTAGTTCTTCCTGATCCTGCGGAACAATTCGAGTTATACTGCGATGCCTCTGGAAAGGGGTTAGGCTGTGTACTGATGCAGAAAGGTAAAGCGGTTGCTTACGCTTCAAGACAGTTGAAACCTCATGAGGAGAATTACCCGACTCATGATTTGGAGTTGGCTGCGATCGTGTTTGCTTTCAAGATTTGGAGGCATTATCTGTTCGGTATGCAGTTTGTGGTGTTCAGTGACCACAAGAGCTTGAAGTATCTGTTTGACCAGAAAGAGTTGAACATGAGGCAGAGAAGATGGATGGAATTCCTGAAGGATTACGACTTTGAGCTGAAGTACCATCCTGGTAAAGCCAATGTGGTAGCCGATGCTTTAAGCCGGAAATCCGGGAGTTTGCATAGTACGTTACTTTGTAACTTTGATGTGGTTGCGAAGTTTCGGAAGTTGGCAGTGACCACTCAGTGCGAGAGTGCACTTTTCGAGTTGGAGGCAGCAAACGTTGTGAACGAGCTGTTGGAAAAGATCAAAGAGGCGCAAGTTCAGAGAGAGTGCCTGGACTATGTGAAGAACCAAGACGGTGTGTCTTGGAATGAGGATGGACTTCTGATGTTTCAGCAGAGGATTGTGGTTCCTCGAGGTCCGTTGACTGATGAGGTTATGGCAGAAGGCCATAAGGGCCAGTTTTCTATCCATCCTGGTGCTACCAAGATGTATCAAGATCTGAAGAAGAGCTTCTGGTGGCCGGGCATGAAGAAGGATGTTGCTGTTTTCGTGTCCAAGTGTTTGATTTGTCAGAAAGTGAAGATAGAGCACCAGAAGCCGTCTGGTAAACTTCAACCTCTTGAGATTCCAGAGTGGAAATGGGAGAGCATTTCCATGGACTTCGTTGTGGGTTTGCCTAGAACTCAGGCTGGTTGTGATTCTATCTGGGTCATAGTGGACAGATTGACCAAGTCTGCCCATTTTATTCCAGTGAAGGTGAGCTTCACTACAGAGCAGTTGGCCAAACTATACGTCCGTGAGATTGTGAGGCTTCACGGGGTGCCCGAGAGTATCATCAGTGATAGGGACCCGAAGTTCACATCTCGGTTCTGGGAGGCGCTGCAGGAGGCTTTTGGTACGCAGTTGAGATTGAGTACCGCCTATCACCCTCAGACTGACGGACAGACTGAGCGGACCATCCAGACATTGGAGGACATGCTGAGAGCTTGCACGTTGGAGCAGGGTTCTGCATGGGATAGGTACCTTCCGTTGGTTGAATTTTCATACAACAACAGTTTTCATGCTAGTCTGGGCATGGCACCCTACGAGGCGTTGTATGGTAGGAGGTGTCGGACCCCTACCTGCTGGTCTGAGGTTGGAGATAAAGAGCTATTCGGCTTGGACTTTGTCCAAGATACTACCCTACAGATCCAGATGATCAGGGAAAAGTTGAAGCAGGC
This sequence comes from Gastrolobium villosum, assembly GCA_032173675.1. Lineage (NCBI taxonomy): Eukaryota > Viridiplantae > Streptophyta > Magnoliopsida > Fabales > Fabaceae > Gastrolobium > Gastrolobium villosum. Next base: position 101,069 of record JAVKPL010001991.1, on the reverse strand, counting down.
GCAGAATCGCCAGAAAAGCTACTATGATGTCAAGCATCGACCTCTGGAGTTCAGTGAGGGTGAGCACGTGTTTGTGAAACTTTCACCTGTCACCGGTGTTGGACGGGCACTCGGCGTGAGGAAGTTGAGCCCGCGATTCATTGGGCCCTACCAGATCCTTGGTAGAGTAGGACCAGTTGCCTATCGACTCGCCTTACCTCCGAACCTAGCCAACATCCACGACGTGTTTCACGTGTCTCAGCTTCGAAAGTACATAGCAGACCCTTCGCACGTGGTGCAGCCGGATGATGTGGAGGTTCGGGAGAACCTAAAGACTCCCGTCGGACCACTCAAGATTCTCGATCGAGGCGAGAAACAGCTTCGAAGCAAGATCATTCCGATGGTCAAGGTGCAGTGGACTGGGCGTAGTCCCGAGGAGTGCACGTGGGAGCGAGAGGACGAGCTTCTCCGACAGTATCCCGACTTTCGAGACAGGTATGTTTCTGATTTTGAGGACAAAATCCTTAAAAATGTGGGGTGAATGTAAGAACCCGCACCGTTAATTAAGGTAATTAGCGAATTAATTATGATAATTAGGAAATAATTCCATAATTGACCCTAATAATTATTAATGGGCTTAGATAATTATACTGAGTGAGTAAAAATGCTGAAAGTCGCTTTTCGGAAGAAAAGCGCAGATACCGGTTCTGCTACTCGGTATAAATGCGTACCGGAAAAGTACCCCGGAAAATTATAAAGAATACATGATAATTACTAGAATATTATGTAGGACTTGTAAAACAAGTTTCAAGTCAAAATAACGTAATCTGATGCCAGAACTAATACTGGCTATGGAAAAGCGCGTACCGGAAAGGTGCTCCGAAAAATAAAATAAAAATATGACAAATCTTAGAAAAATGCGTAGGTCTAGAATCCGAAGTTTGAGATCAAGATCTTTTACTTTGCGATTAAGGCTAATACTGCGCGGTTAGTGGCCATGTGCCTATAAATAGGCACACTAAGGGCACAAAACCCTAGGCATGCCCATATGAACGTGAGTTTTCTGCAGCCTTGAGGCAGCCCCCCTTGTTCTTCATTTCTTCCTCCTTTTCTCACCAAAGTCACCTCCTTTGATCATTGTTTCTCTTCTTGATCAAGTAAACACTTGAGTGTGGGCATTGGAGAGTGCTTGTGTGCATATTGTGTGTGGTGAGCCTTGTTTTTCTGAGTTGAGGGGTAGTTAGTGAGCATGAGTTTGGAGCTTTAGTGATGGCTACCTTGTGGTAGTCATTGTGAGCTTCAAAGTGCCTTCTTGTGGTGCAAGAACCCATCTTCAAGTGCCATTTTCGTGCTCCTACTTAGGCTGAGTTTGAGGAACCTTGGGAGAGCTCCAAGAGCACACCTTGCCTCTGTTTTGAGCCTTGGTAAGTTACCTCACCATGATCATGAGTTTATCTTGCTTAAAGTTGGTGTCTTGACATGTAAAAAGTTAAAATGAAGTAACCAACACCTAAATGAACTTGTATATGCTTAAAGATGCATGCTTTAACGTGTACATGTGTTAAAAGTTGGATCTTTGGGATGGATATTCACGAAATGCAGAAACTGCATTCTGTCGTGAGATATCCGGATATTTGTCGAACAGATATCCGGATATCAGTATCCGGATATGGTATCCGGATATTGATATCCGGATATGGGATCTGGGTATCCGGATATGACATATCCGGATATGTCCAGTGTGATATCCGGATATGGCATATCCGGATATGCCCCTTCTGATATCCGGATATCCTGGGTTCTGCGCAGACAGTAGCTGTACTGTATGAACAGTAAGCTATTGGGTGTGTGTGGACCCTAGTTTAAGGAAGTTGAACTTCTGTAATAAATGGACTAAGTCAGAATCATATGATTAAGGGCTTATGGCTTTGTTGGAAGCCTAAAGACGTAAAACGTAAAGGAAAGGCGTAGTCTTTAAGTTGTATGCTTGTGATGCATTAATATTGACTTGTTAATGGTCCATATCAGATTGTGATACTGCTGTTTGTGGACTTGTGAGTGGTTGGACTCTTGGCTTGGATAGCTAGCTTGCAAGGTAAGCTTTCGTGTCCTCGGTTTAGCCATTTTGATGTTCCACCATGTCCCATGGGGATGGGTTTATGCATGCTGTGTTACATGCTTTGATTATTTTGGAAATGCTGTTGAGCTATTTATAAGCAATGAGCTTTTTATGATGCATGTGGTGTCCACCTAGACGGCAATCCTGAGTATGTAGTACATACAAGATGGAGAAGCATGTGGGTGAGGTGCAGGTAGTATCCATGTACTCATGTAGGCATAGACGTATTCCTACATTTCTCTGGCCAGTAGATTTGAAAGCACACATGACATGATTAATTGCTGCATCGCATGATTTTAGAACTTATACTGTAATACTGTTTTTGGAACTTATATTACACATGTAAGTGAGCTTGGGGTGGAGACTCCTTGAGGACCCCTTGTCTTACTGAGATTTCTTGTTAGAGATCTCACCCCACGTTTGGGGACGCTTATTTCAGGATCAGGTAATGTTGAGGGCTCAGGTGGCAGGAGGCCAGAGTTGAGCTGATTGATGATATGCTGACTGCTATTATGTTTCCTACTGTTGTTTATGTTTTCTGCTGAGTTTATGTTATGACTGTTATTGGGCATTGTTGCCTTATTTGGTGAGCATGGGGTTTGTCCATGCCACATGATTGTGTTACTGTCTTTTATTTAATGTTGTAATTAAAGTATCAGGATTTTGACCCAGGCTACGTGTTGTAGTCCTGTGGCCTTAGATACTCACCTATATTTATATATGAGGTATTCCAGTTAGATGTCTTGCAATTTACATACAGGCAGTATTTTTATGAAAATGATTAAGTAATCAAGTTGGTTAAGTTAATGACGTCATAATTGAATTAAAGAAAAAGTTATTCCGCATTTTAATTAAGCGTGGCTTAATACGATAGTGTGTTAACAATCCGGGTTAACACGGGCTGTTACATTTTATGGTATCAGAGCCTGGTCCTGGACCGGTGTGTACAGCGGGGACGCTGTATTCCCAGTGGGGGAGGATGTAATGTCCCACATCGGTTGGAAAGGAGAACAAAGCATGCCATATATATGGGTGTGGAAACCTTTCCTAGTGGAGGCCTTTTGGGGGTAACCCCAGAACGTAAAACCGTGAGTCCCGGAAGGGGGGCAAAGCGGACAATATCTGCTATAGGGATTGAGGCTGTTACAAATGGTATCAGAGCCTGGCCCTGGACCGGTGTGTACAGCGGGGACGCTGTATTCCCAGTGTGGGAGAATGTAAAGTCCCACATCGGTTGGAGAGGGGAACGAAGCATGCCATATATATGGGTGTGGATACCTTTCCTAGTGGAGGCCTTTTGGGGGTAACCCCAGAACGTAAAACCGTGAGTTCCGGCGGGCCTTTGGGTGGCCGGGGCAAAGCGGACAATATCTGCTACAGGGTTTGGGGCTGTTACAATAATCAATTGTAGCACAAAAGATATTTACTCTATAAAACTTTTCAGTAGAAAAATCACCTTGTTCATTTCGAGCACGACCTCTTCTTCCAATATATTTTGCACTCATATCTGGAATGTCAATGTCATGTTTTATGCAAAAATCTTGAACATGAACCAAAAAAGCATCCCAACCTGTCTCTCTTAATTTCTAAAGTAACTCTTTTGTAGTTGAAACCAGATGTAAAGCATTTGAAATATCTTGAGACTCTCGTTGCAAAGCTTGACAAAGGACTTCGGTAATACCCATAATTTCCTTCATAAGGTGCAATATGATGACAAAATCAAAAGATGTCAACGATGAGTATGCATTATCGGCATCTCCACGATGAGATGCTATTTTTCCTTCATTAGAAATATTGTCAAGAACTTCACATGTGCTTTTAAACATTTTAAACAAACTGCATATGGAATTATAATGAGAACTCCAACGAGTAGCTCCAGCTCGATGCAAAGTACCAATCTGATTAAGACCAACCTGATTCGAGTTCATCAATAGCAATCATTCTTACAATTTCAATTTTTTGGGCAGCCTTTAACTCATCATTACGCTTACAAGAGGAAGTAACAATATTAATTATAAATTTCAATTTTTCAAAAAACTGATGAACATGTTTTACCTCATGAGATGCAGCAACCAAGGCAAGTTGAAGCCGATGAGCTAAGAAATGGACATAATAAGCATATGGACACTCAGTGCAAATTAAAGCCTGCAGTCCATTCCATTCACCTCGCATATTGCTAGCTCCATCATAGCCTTGTCCTCGAATATTTTGAACGTCAAGATTATGGTGACGAAGAGTGTTGAGTATTCCTTGTTTCAAAGTCTTAGCACTTGTATCTTCCACATGTACAAGACTGAAAAATCTTTCTCGTATAAAACCATCTTTATCTACGAATCTCAAAACAATAGCCATATGCTCCTTTTTAGATACATCACTAGCTTCATCAACAATAAGACAAAACATGGCATTGGAAATTTCTTCTCGTATTGTTTTCTTTACCATTTCAGAGAAAACATGAAGAATTTCCTTTTGAATTTGAGGGGAACTATATGATGCATTTTGAGGAGCTTTTTCTAAAACAACTGCTGCAACTTCTTGATTATAGGAAGCTAAAAACTTTATCATCTGAAGGAAATTACCCCGATTAATTGAATCTAAGCTTTCATCATGACCTCTAAAAGCACATCCTTGAAGAGCAAGCCATCTCGTCACGTCCACAGAAACTTGTAATCTCAAACAATTAGTTGCAAATTTGCAATATCCTGAGTAGTAAGTTTTTCAACCAATATCTCAATATGTTGAGATTGGTTCATAAGATCACAGCTTGAACTCACAGCATTTTTATGCGTTGAGATAACATTTTTCCCAACATGGCGTAGAAAAGCACAACTTTCTCCTTCATTAACCTTTTTCCAATTTCTAAATCCCTCAACAACAAATGTATTAAGTCCAACACGACTACCACCACCCGGTTTACTAAATAAATAACAAGGCAAACAAAATGCAGCATCTTTACTTGGAGAATACTCTAACCAAGATGGAAACAAATCAAACCAAGAAGAGCAAAAATGACGTCGATTCCTCTCTGGCCCAGAAAAAGGATAATTTTGAAGCTTGCATTGAAATGGACCAAGTTTAAGATAAGCACGACGAATTTCATCTTGTTGATTTATAGGATATTTCCATATTGGAGGGCGTAGTGCAGGATCTCTTTCCAGTGAAGCAAAATCAACTTTAACTACCTCTTTATTTTCAATTCTAGGAAACTTTGAAGAAGGAGTTTCAATATTTGACAATGCAACATTAGGAGTAGATGAGGGCAAAGACTCACTATTCTTTCTCTTAAAATAAACATCAATAGTAGCACTTTTTCCCATAAGAAATACCTACAATCTTTCATGTATAAAATATAAAATAAAATCGTAGTCAGCAAACAAGCTACAAACAAGCAAATAAAATATAAATACCTACGATTCACATAAAGGATGAAATAGAGAAAATCCTAAAATTCCTAAAGTTGGATGATATGCACAGGTTTCAAACTATAAAAAATAAAAAATAAAGTCTTAGCAGTTGTCAAATAAAAAAAGCTATTCTTGACCACCTCCACAAATAGTTGAATGCAAAATTTGGAGTGAAATTATTATGCTTTCGGCTTTCCTATTTCTATAATCCTGTCAAAAAAAATGGAAAGAAACAAATTTTTTTGGCATGGGCGTAAAAAATTTCTACAACCAGCGTCCGTCCATGCCTCCATGGAGTTTCTCAATCAGCGAGATTTGGAGTGGCATAAAAAGATACAATTACAAATACATAGAATTTTATAAATAAACAAAAAGTAGAGATAGAAAAAAAAACCTCAGAAATTTAGGCATGGGATTTGCAGAATAGCCGTCGGTGGGTTGGGGTCCTGGGGTTTACACTTTGCAATTTTTGTTAAAGTTGAGAGACAGAGAAAAGAGGGTTGGGGAATAAAAATAGGAATAAGAAAAGGTTGAGTGTAGTGTGATATTGATGATTAATGGGGAGTAATTGTGGGTTGGGGTCCTGGGGTTTACACTTTGCAATTTTTGTTAAAGTTGAGAGACAGAGAATAGAGGGTTGGGGAATAAAAATAGGAATAAGAAAAGGTTGAGTGTAGTGTGATATTGATGATTAATGGAGAATAATTTTATATTATAAATTTTTTAAAACAAATAATTTAATCATATTATTTAAATTATATATATATATATATATATATATATATATATATATATATATATATATATATATATATAAATTGAAATGGGGGGGGGGGGGGGCGGTTTCCCCCCTAGCCCCCCATGATTCCGCCATTGATTGGATTTGCGAAACCATTGTGCTTTGGGATGCTAACAAATTATCATTATCACAAATCATAGAGGAGAATTTTTTTTGTCCTGAAATCTCGATTTTCAAAAATATGTTGAAAATATTTAGTTTACGATAATATCCGAAAATTTAAAATTTTGAAAAATTCAGTTTCCCAGGAATTCTGTAAGATGACTGCTACCAAACGGCCCCCAAGTGATTAAAGTGGGAAACTTTTATATGTATTTCTCTATTTACATATTAAATAGGTGAGATCCAATTATCATTAATAAAGAAAGGGATAAATACAAAAATTTTACATGATTGAAATTTTAACATGAGATGATTCATTTCCTTCTCATGTACTGAATCCCGGCCATAAGACTTTTAAGTAATAATAACATAATCCAACATTAGATTATAGCATTGCGAATAGACTAAAATGCAGGGAATTACTAATCAAGAATAATTTTAAACAAAAATGGGTTCTTAATTTTCTAATTACCCATACGAATTTCATTTATTATTTTAAGACCTACTTTATAATTGTTCATCAATGTTGCTTTTTCATATAAAATCAACAAAGACCATCCACGTACCTAACATGCAGATCCATGGAAGACTTGGCCACTAAAGAAATACCATGAAAGTGCGAGTCAACTTTGGTCCATTTTCCTCCTCGTTGACCGTGGATCCATTGGCCGGGTCCACTTCGAATAAAAAAAATAAAATTTGATTGATTCAAGCTTTGTGGATCCATGTGCTTTTAGCTTTTATTTTATTTTTATCCTTAGCAAGATAAGCAAGTCTTGATTTTTCACATTTTATTTCATGAAAATTACTCTTTGATATTTTATTTTAAAACTAATTATAGAATAAAATTATCAAATAGTAAGATTAAGTTGCTCAAAATAAATACAAAAATAGAAAAATTATCAAATTTAAGGATATCAAGTAGATAAATTACGCAATTTCTTTTGTACATAGCAATTCTGATTGGATGCAGATCATGGTCCAAACGTTTCTTTTTAGTTTAATTCCTCTCTTTTTTTTTTGAAATATTCCAATCCGTTCATCACTTTGTGACTAGTCCGATTCAGAATGAGTCCAGAATTAAGACTTTAAATCTCTTCCAAATGTGATACGGGAGAGAATCAAACACATACTGCTTCATACTGCTTGACTATGAATGCTGGGCGATTTGGATACCTGGAAATAACTTAATCAGTTTATATTAGAATTTTTTGTACATGACCCACAATTAGGAGAGATTTCTTGAATTTCATTTATATCAATAACCAGCAATGTGATTGACCTCCTCGGTCAATAGACTCAATATACTAACTCCAAAGAGAAACACAGATAAGCCTCAATTCTAATAGAAATAATAATTTTGAGTACCAAACATGCCATGGATTCTTTGTCTATGCATCCTGCTCAGAATAAGAAAACAAACCAAATGACCAGCCAAGTTTATGTAAAGATTTTGAACTTGCATATGCGCGTAGTATTGATTCCTAGGAATAACAAGGGATTTGGATTTAACATCAGAAGCCATGATGGCCTATAATTTATAATGACTCTTGACAAATATGTTCTAACTAGGAAACAGTTGTTTTGTAATTAAATTATTAATTACAAAGAATCACATTGTTGTTTTGCAAATTTTTATAATTAAATTAAATTTTAAACAGTTTCATATAAATTCAAAGAAATATAGGATTTTTATTTTTTTAATAATTTAACTAAAATTTCAATTAAATGTTTACTGAGTATAAAATTATAACTAAGTTCTTAAAATCTATAATAGCAATACTGAATACCTTCTATAGTTGTCAACATCCATTCATATTTTTAAAAATGTTAAAAGTATAAAAATATAATAAAAAGTTAAATTACAAAAAATTGTTTAAAATTTCAATATTATTTGATTTGTTACAACAAAAAAGTTGAAAGGATTATAGAAAGTCTTGTTTAACTAATTTTATTGAAAAAATCAAACCGTTAAATTTTTCACTTATATCTGTACTAATTTTTTTTCTACTTATATTAATTTTTTTTATTAAATAGTGACAATTTTCAATGTAAATATTACTTTATAATAAATATCATTATTTTAGGATATAATTAATAAGAAGTGGGTATTTCAATGTTTTTGATAGAGAACCAATTGTTCAAGGGGTTTTGGAAAACTAATTAAGATTTTACTTATATTTCACTTTTATGTGTAAATATTATTTCATTAAGAAAATTAAATTATGAAAATTTAATATTTTGTATAGAATATTTTGAGACAGTGTTAAAATTTTATTTATTAAAATAATTTTGAATGATTGAATCAGATAAAATAGATTATGTTTTTGTTTTAATTATAATTATAATTTTGGATGGCTCACGTATTGGTATAGGTCATAAGATTTTAGACCCATTCGAGCTTTTTTTCGGCCTTATGAGCTTTTTAATCCTAACCCGTACAAGAAATGAGCTTTTTGATCCTAAGCGTATAGAGATAGGTCTAATGAGATGGGTTGATCAAAATAAATATGTTTTTCATCCATGCAAACTGGTATTTATTGACTAAAAAAAACTCCAACTAGGTAAATCCCTGTTCCCTTGTGGTAAGGGCAAGAAGGCAAAATATTACTCTTGTTTGTTGCTACCAAAATTGATTGAGACGTTGTCGCCAGTTCCTCTACACAAATGAAGTTGATTTAGGTTGTGTGGTTCTTGTCTCTTCCGTATCTGGTTTCTCATTATCTTTAGAGTTGTAAAGGAACAAAAGTAGTAGGAAAAGAAAAGTAGGCGAGTAGAAAAAAGGGGTCAATTACCAAAAGGAAAAACAAAACAAGGGGTCCGATTGTGGGGGGGCTTTGCAAGATTTTGATTTTGCACATTCATTAAGGTCTTCGTTACTTTAATGGTGCAAGGATCTCTCTTGGTACGCTTTGTTGTTTGCTTTACCTTTATTTTAGAAAAGTATTCTTATTCGAATAACTCACATTCATTCAAAAAATTTGTTGTAGTTTTAAAAGTCTCAAAAGTAAATAATAGTGGATTAAATTTTATATTTGCTAATGATCTATGTTATTTGTGTGTATATATATATATATATATATATATATATATATATATATATATATATATATATATATATATATATATATATAATAGGTACAGGATTAAGGCTTTCAATCCTTCCCAAAATGGTACTGGAGATGATTGAACACATGCTCTATCCTCATTTGCTCAGCTCTCATGCGCTAACTGAACTACCATGCTCTCATTCTCATTGCTCAGTTTTCATGCACCAACTGAACCATAATTTGGTATTTGTATATTATCTTTAGTTTGATGTATTATCCCAGTGTAACATGTTACTGCACTTCAGTAATTGCTGCTTAGGTTGTGAAAACAAATGGGTACGATTTTTTCTATCATAGGAGAAAAACTTAGAGGGGTGTATTGAATTGAGATTTTAAAGGATTTTAATAAATTATTTTTGGATAAAAAATCCTTTGTTATTTAAAGGATTGAGAAAAAGTAATGTGATATTCGATTAGGATTTTAAAAGATTATTTTAGAGTCCGTCCAAATTCATTAGTATTCAATTAACTATATTGTGGTATTCAAAAATCAATCAATTTTAATGGATTTTTTATTGGTGTGGATTTCGCGAGACTTTTTAATAAGAAATATAAATAGTATGTCTCTCTCACCATCGCATTTTAGCCTTTAGGATTTCTTGAGATTTCTCTATTGCAGTGTTTTCTTTTTTTGGTGGATTGACCCATTCAAAATAGGATTCCGCTATGGGAGTTTCGTCAAAACTCAAAAATAACATATTTTTGAGCGATTTTTATCACAAAACAATCAAAAAAAAGAAATGAACAAGATTCTAATGTAACTCATATCAAGACAGTAGATTTTTAAGAGTTTTTGAAATTTTAAAAAATGATTTTTTAAGCTATGTGTCACGATTTTTGTTGGCACAAAAAGGTATGATTTTTGTATTAAAGAACAACATAAAACAGTGGAAAAACAACATGGGAACTAAAATCATCAGACCAATTTTTGTTTAACACCAATGAAAAAAAATCAATTTAAAGAAAGATTGAAACTTTCATAATATAAACCCTATATTTTGTAATAATGCATTCATGAACGATTTCTAGGAAATAATTTCAAACAATTTTTGTGTCAATAGATAACTAAAAACTTGTTTTACAAAAGTCCCAAAACAATTTTCTAAACTTAATAAAACCCATAAATTCATATTCGAAATTTTATTAGAATACTCAATGAAAACATGCATATGATATATAGTTAGAAAACTCTTATCACGTAGAACAAAAATCTCAAGGTTTTTAAGATCAATTGCGAAATATTCCAAACAAAATTTTATCATAAACTTTAGATTCTATATACAAATTTAGAATTATTATAATAAATAAAAAAATTGAGTCTTATAATCATATATGCATAGCTCTAATACCAAATGAAGAAGATAATTTTCAAATCATTAGTCAAACCCAACAGCAGGAACGAGAAAATGCTAATGCATGAGGGACTAGTATAGCTTTAGATATGTGGAGAGTTATTTCTTAGTAATTTTGAATGTTTGTCAAAAATTATATTTATGTTTTACTGATTGAAAAAATTACATTAGATTTATTTTTTATTAATATCATTGCATTTCTTTGTTATTTTTCATCGACTCTTGTATTTTTGAATGTTTGTTAAAACTTTATATGATTTTTTAAAATCTTATAAATCCATATTGTCCTTGAAAATCTAATAATTATATTAAAATTCAATCTTATGAAATCTTGATCGTAAAAAAAGTCTTTAAAGTCCATCCAATTCTAAATAGTCTTTTAAAAATCTATAATATTTTTTATTTCAAAAAAATCTTTTAAAATCCTAATTCAATACACACATCCCCCGAAATGAAGCCAGAGTATTGATGCTATAAATTTTATTAAATATGAAAAAAATTTAGGACTTAAAGAAAAATATAAATAAAAAGAAAAAAAAATTCCTATTTAATAAAAGGAGCATCAAATTTTAATACTCCCGTAGATTGAAAATTTTCTAAGTCCATTATTTCCGTAACAAGGAATCTTGTCCTTTTTTTTTTCAATTAGCAAGTACATTACGGGTACATTTTCAAACTAGAAGTTTCAATGGTTTAGCACCGAAGGTATTTCCCTATACCACCATATTCATAACATTGACTTTGACTTTGACTTTCTGACCCGCCAGAGTTGAATAGTATTAAACTTTGTAGAAACTCTCGTTAAGAAACCAGCGACTCTCAAATTTTTCTGCGGTCTAAAGTCAAACATTGCATTACATCATTCTTCATATCATCTTCCTCCTCCATTGCAAATTACTTTTCATTTTTATTATACACAAACTCAAAAAACCAGAAAAAAGAAAAGAAAAACTCAAAACACCCAAATGAAACTAATAACCCCATCATGTGTTAAATTTCTATTCTATCTTCTTCTGACATTGTTCATAATCCTCAACCATGCAAACTCTCAGTCTCAGTTGCATGATCAAGAACATGCAATCCTATTGAAGATAAAGCAATACCTTGAAAACCCATCATTCCTTAGTCACTGGACCCCATCAAAATCCTCTCATTGTTCTTGGCCAGAGATCACTTGCACCAATGGCTCTGTCACTGGATTGGCTTTGGTTGACACCAACATGAATCAAACATTACCATCTTTCATATGTGACCTCACAAATCTCACACATGTTGATTTCAACTTGAATTTCATTCCTGGGGAGTTCCCAACATCTCTCTACAATTGTTCCAAGTTGGAGTACCTTGACCTGTCAATGAATTACTTTGTTGGTAAGATTCCTAATGACATTGATCGCTTGTCCAATTTGCAGTATCTTAACCTTAGTTACAACAACTTCAGTGGTGACATTCCTGTGAGCATTGGATGGCTTAAGGAACTGAGATATCTTGCACTTCAAGTTTGTCTATTTAATGGAACCTTCCCTGATGAGATTGGAAACTTGTCCAATCTTGAAACCTTGGATTTTTCCTCTAACAACATGTTCATTCCTTCGAGGTTGCCCAAGAACTGGACCATGTTGAACAAGTTGAAGGTGTTTTATATGTATGATTGCAACTTGGTTGGTGAAATCCCTGAATCAATTGGACAAATGGTGGCTTTGGAGAAGTTGGATATATCACAAAACGATTTAACTGGAAAAATTCCTGGTGGTTTGTTCATGCTGGAGAATCTGAGCATAGTGTATCTTTATAGAAACAACCTTTTTGGGGAGATACCTGGTGTGGTTGAAGCATTGAATTTGACAGCCCTTGATCTTGCAGAAAATCATCTTACAGGGAAAATACCAGATGATTTAGGGAAGCTCCAAAAGTTAACATGGTTGAGTTTGTCTATGAATAACTTGTCAGGGGAGATACCAGAAAGCATAGGCCTTTTACCATCTCTGGTACATTTTCATGTCTTTTTGAACAACTTATCAGGTACTCTTCCTCCTAAACTTGGTCAATACTCAAAGCTTCGAACCTTTCACATTGCACACAATAGTTTTAGAGGAAGGCTACCTGAGAATTTATGTTATCATGGTGAGTTACTTAATTTAACTGTTTATGAAAATTATATGAGTGGGGAGTTGGCAGAATCAATTGGAAATTGCAGTAGCCTGCTTGATCTGAAAATTTACAGTAATGAGTTTTCTGGTAACATTCCCAGGGGACTTTGGACTTCCAATTTGGTAAATTTCATGGTAAGCCATAATAAGTTCACTGGTGAGCTTCCTGAAAGATTGCCTCCAAGCATTTCACGCTTTGAGATAAGTTACAATCAGTTTTCTGGTAGAATTCCAGCTGGAGTATCTTCATGGACTAATGTGGTAGTCTTTGATGCCAGTAAGAACTATTTTCATGGAAGTATTCCACAAGAGATAACAGCTCTTCCCAAGTTAACAAATCTGTTGCTTGATCAGAACCAGCTCATTGGGCCACTTCCATCAGATATATTATCATGGAAGTCCCTAGTAACTCTAAATTTGAGCCAAAACCAAATCTCTGGACAAATCCCAGATGCAATTAGTAGGTTACCTGTCCTTAGTCAACTTGATTTGTCAGAAAATCAATTATCTGGCAAAGTTCCTTCTGTGCTTCCCAGAATCACCAATCTCAATCTATCCTCCAATCATTTGACAGGGAAGATTCCTAGTGAATTTGAAAATGCTGCGTATTCTAGAAGCTTTTTAAACAATTCTGGCCTCTGTGCTGATACCCCAGCACTTAACCTTACCTTGTGCAATTCTAGCCCTCAAAGTCCAAGCAAGGATTCATCTCGGTCTCTTGCTTTGATTATAAGCCTGGTTGTAGTGGCCTGCTTATTAGCTTTGTTGGCATCACTCTTTATTATCAGACTTTGCAGAAGAAGAAAACAAGCATTGGATAACTCATGGAAGCTTATTTCCTTTCAAAGGCTGAATTTCACTGAATCTAACATAGTGTCAAAAATGACAGAAAATAATATTATTGGCAGTGGTGGATATGGTGCTGTGTACCGTGTTGCTGTTGATGGTTTAGGCTATGTTGCTGTGAAAAAGATTTGGGAAAACAAAAGGTTAGACCAGAATCTTGAGAGCTCATTTCATTCTGAAGTTAAAATATTGAGCAACATTCGTCACAAGAACATAGTGAAGTTATTGTGTTGTATCTCCAATAAAGATTCCATGCTCCTTGTCTATGAGTATTTGGAAAACCATAGCCTTGATAGGTGGCTGCACAAGAAAAGCAAGCCATCAACTGTGTCAGGTTCAGTCCATCATTTTGTCCTTGATTGGCCAAAGAGATTGCATATAGCCATTGGAGCTGCCCAAGGTTTGTGCTACATGCATCATGATGTTTCACCACCTGTTGTTCATAGAGATGTGAAAACAAGTAACATTCTCTTGGATTCTCAATTCAATGCAAAAGTTGCTGATTTTGGTCTAGCTAGGATGTTAATCAAATCAGGGGAACTTGCCACCATGTCAACTGTGATTGGTTCATTTGGCTATATGGCTCCAGGTGAATTACATCTCAATCTTTTTTTTGTTTCCCTACTAATAAATATATTAATAAATAAAAATCACTCGCCGTTAAATCCCAATTTGGGAGGGTGGGGTGAGGACCATCCTTCTACGCAATCTTATACTTGTATATTTGCAAAGAGATTGTTTCACGGAAAAAAAACCCCATTACTTTTCAATCACAAAGAAACAGTTTTAGTACTACTATAAGCTCCCCCTCTATTACTAACAAATATATTGGTTAGTTAAATTTAATTTGTCTCTTTTTCCAATGGTATAAGTTTAATCTGAATTTGTTTTGTCACACTTGGATTGCAGAATATGTTCAAACAACTCGAGTCAGTGAAAAGATTGATGTCTTCAGCTTTGGAGTTATCCTATTGGAACTGACAACTGGTAAACAAGCTAATTATGGTGATGAGCACTCATCTCTTGCAGGGTGGGCTTGGCGTCATATTCATGAAGGAAGCAATATAGAAGAGCTACTAGACAATGATGTCATGGAACCAAGTTACTTGGATGAAATATGTAACGTTTTCAAACTTGGGGTCATGTGTACTTCAACACTTCCTGCTAGTAGACCTTCAATGAAGGAGGTCTTGCAAGTATTGCTCAGTTGTAGAGAACCATTTGCTTATGGAGAGAGGAATATTGGCCACTATGATGCTGTTCCTCTTCTTAGAAGTTCAAAAAGGGAGCACATGTTGAATGTTGATGATGACAGCTAGCTAAGTATCATACGTCTATGTTTTAAAGCACAGGGAATTTTTTGTACATGACCCATGATTAGGAGAGTTTTCTTGAATTTCACATATCTCAGTAACCAGCAATGTGATTGACCTCCTCGGTCCATACTAACTCCAAAGAGAAACACAGGTAAGTGTCAATTCTAATAGAAAGATTAATTTTGAGTGCCAAACATGAAGGATTCTTTGTCTATGCATCCTGCTCAGAATATGAAAAATAACCAAACTTCTGAAAAGATTCTAAATTTGCATATGCCCGTAATATTTTTTATTTTTTATTTTTATTTTTGGAGATATTTCAATTGATTCATAACTTCGTGACTATTCTGATTCGGGACAGGTATCGGGATTAAGGCTTTGAACCATTCCCAAAGAAATACCGAGAAGGATCGAACACATGCTCTTACCTCCCACATGCTCAATTCTCTAGAGCCAAATGAGTTACCATCATTTGGTATATGCACGTAATATTGATTCATAGGGATAACAAGGGATTTGGATTTAACATCACAACACACGGTGGCCTAGAGAAATATGTTGTAACCATTAAACATAAATGAGGACAAGAAAATAAATTACACACAAAATTTGACGTGGTTCAATTTATAGCAAACTATAGGCCTACATTTTCACAGGCAAAGTAGAGAAAATTCACTCTCCTCACACTGCTGAGAACTAGCACACTCTACTCTCTACAGCCTCACTGTTCTTAATTGTGCGTCCTTTTATTATCAATTAGCAAGACACACTGAAGAAAGAGAATTTTGTAATAAAAATTGAAATTTTCTATTTTTATTTCCCAAGGTGCTTATTGAAAATAAGCATATTAATAGGAACCTCCTTTTTCTATTAATAAAATTGGGACGAGTGCGAGTGCAAATTAAACCATAAATGTTGTCAAACCAACTTCTTATAACAAAATTTTATAATGCGAATAACATTTTTTTCCCCTTTTTATCATGAAAGTTCTAAAAAGAAGTTATACCTTGTTGTTTCAATTTATTTTATTTGTATATAAACTATGGGTTTCTCTTTTCTCATGTCACATGAGATGACATCTCTCATGCTATAGACACAACAAGTGGTTGGTCCCACCACTTATTAAAAAAAATAAAAAATAAAAAGAAGATAGCACGAATTTTGATGCCTCACAACATGATAAAGCAATCTTCAACAACATGAGAAAATGATTTCCTATAAACTATTGATAAATATAATTGTACATGAAAGTTTTGGATGAATATAAAATAAAGTTAACTAATAATAGGCATGAGAATATAACGTATTAAGCTAAAACGTCGTTTTCCCACAGTTCAATTCCATTTGGAATTTCACCCTGTTCTGATTTGATTTAAATGATTAAATATCTTCCATCTTCTTAAAAAATAATATTTCAATAATTCTCACAACTGGTCAACATTTTAAGTTATTTAAAAGGGTTTTCATTTCCTCTTTTAACATAACACAACAAACTTTCTTACACACACAACATTTTGTGGGGTCCACACATTTTAAAATAAAAGAAAAAAGAAAAAATTATGGCACGCAAAACGAATCTCTATAACATTACACAATCACTTTTCTTACAACATAATAAACATAAAACCCTATTTAGAATTGGGTTCTTTCATGTATTTCCTTTTTTTGTGTTTCTTTAGTTTAACTTTGTTTCGGTAGTTATTGAGTCAGAGAGGAGCAAAACAAGTGCAGGCATATTAATAGCTTCTATTCTAGCAACTGTTGATCCTTCTTATTTCATTCTTTTTTCTTTCAACCATGTTAATCCAACTCCCTCAGACCTACGAACTACTTTAGTTTTGCTTTTCCCGATTCTAATGATTAGTCATAAAGTACATTAACCCCACTGATATGATAAAGTGTTCTTGTCCCTTTACAAGTAATTTAGTGCTCTATTTTATACACTAAATTAGTCATAAAGGGTTCTGTTCTGCTTGCATCAAGTAATTTAGTGCTCCGTTTTATATACTAAATCAATCTCACTAATTTTATTTTTGTTTAACACATTTATAGAATTACAAGATGGATCATTCGAGTTCTGCCTCTGCCAGTGCAAGTAATAGTGCCACTGCTGCTACCAGTGCTTCTGATGTCAATGAATTACTAGATAAACCTTTATGGAAATATGTTACTAAAATAGATGTTATAGTGGAAGGAGGAAATTTATCTTGGATGTGCAACTTTTGTAAAAGAGATTTTAAAAGTTCATATACTAGAGTGAAGGCTCGTTTGTTGAAACTATCAGGCAAAGGAATTGGGAAATGCTTAATGGTGCAAAATAGAGATCTGATAGAGATGGAGAAATTAGAAAAAGAAGCTGACCAGAGAAAGCAATCCAATGCACCCAGAAATGTACCTTTACCTCCTTCTATCTCTTCCACGTGCCCAAAAAAAAGAAAAACTGCATGTTCTCTTGAGATGGCATTTAATGTTGGGGAGCGAGAAGAATTAAATTACCTGATTGCTAGAATGTTTTATTCAGCAGGATTGCCATTCAATTTGGCAAAGAACCCTTACTTCCAAGCTTCATATACTTATGTAGCAAATCATAATTTTGGAGGTTATTTGCCACCGGGATATAACTCACTGCAAACCACTCAGTTGCAAAAGGAGAAAGAAAATATTAATAAGTCGTGTGAACCTATTCGAGAGGCTTGGACTCATAAAGGGGTGAGTATTGTAAGTGATGGGTGGAGTGATTCACAAAGGAAACCACTCATTAATTTCATGGCAGTATCTGATGGTAAAACAATGTTTTTAAAATCAGTTGATTGCTCGGGGGAGATTGAGGATAAGAATTTCATTTTCAGGTTGTTTGTTTGAACTTTTGTATTCTATTTAAGTGTTTATTTGCTCGAGGGAGACTAATGATAAAAATTGCATTTTTAGGTTTCTAAAGGAAGTTATTCAAGAAGTAGGAGAGGCGAATGTGGTTCAAGTAGTCACAGATAATGCTGCAAATTGTAAGGGAGCAGGGAAATTGATTGAGCAAGAATTCCCATCTATTACCTAGACACCGTGTGTCGTTCACACATTGAATTTGGCTGTGAAAAATATTTGTGCTGCAAAGAATGTGGAGAGCAATCAAATATCGTATGAGGAATGCAGCTGGATTTCTGATATTGTAGGTGATGTTGCTGCAATAAAGCATTTCATTATGAATCATTCTATGAGATTCGCCATCTTTAATGAGTTTGTGAGTTTGAAGTTGCTTTCTATTGCTGATACTCGTTTTGCTTCAATGATTGTGATGCTGAAGAGGTTCAAGTTAATAAAGAGTGGTCTCCAAAATATGGTGATAAGTGAAAAATGGAATATTTATAGAGATGATAATCTTGGGAGAGCCAGACACGTGAAGGAAAAATTATTGGATGATTGCTTTTGGGATTTAGTTGATTACATACTTGCCTTCACTGCTCCTATTTATGATATGATCAGAGCTTGTGACACTGATAAAGCTTGTCTTCACTTGATATATGATATGTGGGATGCAATGATTGTGAAAGTGAAGAAAGCTATATACTATAAAGAGGGGAGGAGGATGGAAGAGAGCTCCTTTTTTTATGATGTGGTGCATCGCATTCTTGTGGATCGTTGGACAAAAAACTCAACTCCACTACACTGCTTGGCACATGCTTTGAATCCCAAGTAAGTTTTCAAATATGATTTAGTTTAAAATTAATACTCCTATTGATATAATTTGACAACTTGTTGATTTTTTTTGCTTCTCTTTTAGATACTATAGTCAACAATGGCTTCAGGAAGATTTTAGTCGAGTTCCTCCACACATGGATTTAAAACTTACTCAAGAGCGACAAAAATGTTTATGGAGATTCTTTCCTAGCATGGAGGATCGAAGCTGGATTAGTTTGGAGTATGCAAATTTTATTAGCAATAGTGGAACCTATGGCGATTTTGATGCCATCAATACTCAATAGATTATGAACCCGAAATCTTGGTGGCTACTTTATGGTACCTTTACACCGATGCTTCAAAAAATAGCATTGAGACTTGTGCAACAACCCTCCTCTTCATCATGTGCTGAACACAATTAGAGTACTTATTCTTTTGTGCATTCCATCAAGAGAAATAAAATCACTTCAAAACGTGCTGAAGACTTGGTTTATGTGCATAGCAATCTTCGACTTTTATCAAGAAAGACTCCTAATTATGCACAAGGAGCAAATCAAATGTGGGATATTGCTGGAGATACATTCGATTCACTTGATGATATTGGAGATCTTCAATTTGCTAGCCTTTCACTTGATGAGCCAGAGATAGAGGCCATGATTATTCAAGATGGAGATGAAAATAATTGAACTGTGTGTAATCACAAGTAAAATAATTTTTCTATTTTTCTACACTCTAGGGATGTTATATTTTTTTTTAATATTTATGTTATGAAATTTAAATATTTGATTGATTATATGACTTATTATGGACTCTTATATGTATTAAATATAAATTATATTATATATATTAAATATTTTATTTATATCAAAACGTGTCCCAAAGTGCCAGAATTTCGCATTTTTTAGAATTAACGTGTCGGCGTGTCGTGTCCCGTGTCCGTGCATCATAGGATATCAGTGACGATATTTCTATATGTATCTTAATGATGATTTTTATTACTTTAATGACAATTATTATCATCTCTTCTTGTGTTCACTAATTATTAGTACCAAAAATTATAATTGTAATAACTATTACCTCACCACAACTATTAGCAAATTTTAAGGTACAACAGCAAGAATTTGAAAACATTTTAAAAAATAACCATTTTAGTGATTAAACTCTTTCTCAAGAGCAGTGGATCTCTTTATTAATGATATTCAGTGACCAAACTCTTTCTCAAGAGCCGTGGATCTCTTTATTAATGATATTCAGTGACCAAAGTGCCACACTTACCAAACTGCCACGTTAACAGTAAATTTTTCTAAAATGCCACGCGGCATAATTCGTTACACAGTATAGCGAATTATGTATGCAAGTAATTCACTATACAGTGTAACGAAATATACCACGTCAGGACGCACAGAACCAAAAATATCACATGTCAAATTAGCGAATTTCTCAAAATTTGACATGTGGCATTTTGGTTCTGATGTGGCATATTCGCTACACTGTATAACGAATTACTTGGATACATAACTCGTTACACTGTGTTGCGAATTATGCCGCATGACATTTCGGCAAAATTTACTGTTGGCGTGACAGTTTGGTAATTTTTTTGTCCAGTCCCTTTATTTATTGTCTTTGCCATAATATATGACTTTCATTATTACAGACTTCACATTTTTCACACAACAGTGAAAATATACTAAAATTATGATAACTGAGGATTATAATACATGATTAAGATTGATAGTTGAAGTTTATTCATTGATTGAAGCAAAGCACAATTCTCACTCGACATGCATGCACAATTAAGTCATGCTTGATTTTCAAGTACAAACCAGGCTACTACATTACAACTTGAACACACTGCACGAGACTAATATAGAAAACACACTGACACACACACACTATCTATTCAAGGCTAATAGAAACCACATCAAAGATTTGAACACTTGCATGAAGCTAAAAGCTTAGTATGTGATGAAGTTGAAGGTATCATGATGTCAGATGCGGCAAGAGGCGCATGTGCAACCTGGTGCACATTTGCAAGCAGTTCCAGCAGCAATATTATCAGCACATTCGCATGGGTTGCACCCACAATGCTCTCCGCATGAGCATGTCGTGTGACCACTCCCACCTCTCGCAGCTCCACTGCTTCTGCACCTGTGAGTTGTACCAATAGTTACCATATATTTCAAATCCTTACCATATTTATTTAGTTCTTCAAATTATTATATTTTGGTAAAATCAAATTATATCTAGTATTTTTTTTAAGGGATTTGCATTTCTCATTTAATATGACCATAAAAAATTTCCTACAACATTTTGTGGGCCCGCATCTTCTGAAGCAAAAAAAAAAACACAAAACAAATCTCTATAACATAACACTTTTTCTACAAAATAAGTTTTATAAAACCCTTTTTTTTTTTAAATTGCACTATTTTAATAAATGAGGGCATACCTAAAAGAGTGATAAAATTAATATTTTTGTGATCGGATGAAGTTTAATCTCATCCCTTAGTTGAAGATTAATGGAAACTATTTTTTTTTTGTACTATTTTGATAATGGAAAAGTGTGTCATGATTCAAATTATGTCATTTCATAAACTTTGTTGTGTCATTTAGAATCACACACCCCCAATTATGCAGAATCTTTATTATCATATTTTTAGGAAAAATAATAAAATCTCAATATCAGAACATCCAAAACCAACGCATATATGATATGGCTATCTCTCTGAAATTCAGAGGAGAATATTAAAAAAAAAAAATTTCTCAAATTTGTGATCGATAATATATAAAACTTAGAATCAAGTCATTTTTATCAAAAGAAAATATCTTCTTTCTGAAAAACAAAAACAAAAACAAAACAAATCAGAAAAAATTGTGTAAAGAATCCTCAAAATTAAGAGCTGCAGTAAGCAGAAAAGCAGAATCCTCAAATCATGATATGGTTAATACAATAACATGCAGGGTTAATTTGTTTAAATTAGGAACATGAAAAAGAGACCTGCAAGTGGAACCACCAGCACATGGAACAATGCAGCCACACCTATCATCACATACTACCCCACTTCTCACTACATCTCCTCTACCTGTATCTGCCATTTCTTAATTATCTCTTTTTCTTAAGTCTCAAATGCTTCTTTGTGCTTTGAGAGTTTTCTACGTATATATGTTGCGTTTTATACATATCTAGCCTAGGTGTAAACAAGATGCCAAATGTCATCCTCACGTTTTACGTGGCAACAACTTAACATGCAATTCATGAGCTGAAACCACGTATAACATAGAAGAAACTTTCGATGAGGATCAGTCTAGCTGAATCGGCACACGTCCTAAACTGAATGTTATAGAAGAATAATGTATCCTTTCATTGTCTAGTTACGTTACACCGATACAGCTACGTTACGTTACGTTACTTTCGATACATTATTCAACCTATCTATTAAGCGGGGCGGGGCCGGCTGAGTTTTTCAACTCATCTCCAAAGCAGGGAGAGACAGGGCGGGCTCATTTTCTGGCGGGCATAGCGGGCCGAGGGGGGTCAGTATAAAATAAGCTCGGACTGGCGGGCCAACCCGCCCAACCTGCCAAAGGGGGCAAGACGGGCTGGTTCATTTTTTGGCGGGGTGGGGCGGGCCGCCCACTTTGCCACCTCTACTCGTGTCCTTTAAAGCTTCTTCATACTCTTGATGCGAACACGTTGATGCTGTTGATTTTTTTTTTTTTTGGTATAACCCGGAGGTACCCCATTCAATCTCCTCCAGTCATCTCTTTGCTCTTGGGGTATGACCCTGTAGGCTAGTCCCTTGTTGGAATAGGAGACACTTTATTTTCTAAGAACCCCGTCTTAAGCAAACCGAACTCAGTTGCCAACTAATTGAGGTTTGCTGTTGAATTTTTTAATTAAAAGAAATAACATTTTACTCGTTTAAGATACAGGTGTCATAAAAAATCACCAATAAATTTCCGCTAAAATCTAAACCCCTGAACATTTGGATTGAATTGAAAAATGACGTTTTAATTCCCAAAAAAAAAAAATGACGTTTTAATTTCGATGAATTGTGAAAAGAGTAGGGTTCAAATTTTCAATAATATTATTAAGGTCAGCTGGATAATAAGTAATAGGGTTTTATAATTCTCATTTAATATAATATGAGAATTTGAATTTTCCTACACCCCTTCGATTTTCGTGCTAACGTGGGTCCTACACATAATTTTTTCTAACATATGGGTCCCACATACTTTTTGTTTCTACAACATGAGAATTCAATAATCATGTTAGAATGAGAAATATAAAAATGATGCTTAACTCAGAATTAGTTACATATATATGTGTGCTTTTTTTCACATGGGTCGTGCGAAAATTAACGGACTTCATTCGCTTAAAAGGAATAATCAGAATGATGAAATAAAAAATTTGACACTTTTCAGTTAAATCTAAAATGCTTGATATATGGGATTAATGTTTCTTATAATATAGGAAATAAAATTCAGGGACGCGTAGCCTCACACGCGTAAATAGTTTCTTTCTGCTATGGTTTCTCGCTAAAATTTTCTTTCGATGGAAATTGGTACAGACGAATAGAAATCACCAACGGATGAAGACGAGTTAAGGGCTTCGAGAGGTTGTCATCTTTCGGAGCAGGAAGGCCTGGCTAGAGGCGGGAAGAAGGCAAAAGGAGCTGTGTTGGAGGATGCGGCCATGGATGATGAAATGCATGAGGAAGGTGTTGCAGGGTCAGATCCGGTTGCCATCCCTGATTTGAATCTGGGTGGGAGTAGGTTAGGATCCGGTGAGGGATCTCGGAGTAGGGTGATATCCTATAAGGATAAGCTGCTGAAATTGAATGGAAATGGAGGCCTCTCAGATGATGAGGAGGAGGATTGGATCTCAAAGCAAAAGAGAGAGGAAGAGAAGGCAGATCTGTTGGAGGGGCTATCCAAGCAAGGTCCTGATGATCCTCTTTGTCCCAGGTACACTTTCTCCGTGGAAGAGCATAAGCAAGACTGTGAGAAATGGCGGAAGGCCCTCATCATCAAGCTTCTAGGGAAGGGAATTGGGGTAAGGTTCCTTATAGCCAGGCTACTGAGACAGTGGAATTTGATAGGGACGTATGAACTCATTGATCTAGACAATGGCTACTTGTTGCTGCGTTTCCAAGAGGACATTGACTATCGTCATGTCTTAGAGGAAGGTTCGTGGTTAGTCAATGATCATCACATGGTTGTACAGAGATGGAGGCCTTTATTTGCACCTTATGACGAAAGCTTCAAGAAGTTGGCGGTCTGGATTCGGATTCCTGGGCTACCTATCGAGCTGTACACGGCTCGGCACCTTTGGAGGATTAGGAATTATTTTGGTCGTACCCTCAAGGTGGACAGGAATCCTTTGAGGAAGAATGAACTTGGTGACGCTGTGATCACTGAGAGAGCGCGTTTTGCTCGGATTTGTGTGGAAATTTACTTGCGGAAGAGTATTCTCTCTAAGTTCACGATTGGTGAAAGAGTGTTTCCGGTTGGCTATGAGGGCTTACACTTAATTTGCTTTAATTGCGGGCTGTATGGCCATAGACAGAATCAGTGTCTTATGGGTCAGGCTTCTGGCACTAGGCATGAAGAGGCAGGAAAAGGTCAGGATATGGAGATCAACACTAATCCAAAGGACAGGGGAAATACTGGGGTTAAGCAAGAGGATGCTTTTGGTAGTTGGATGGTGGTCCAACGGAATCCTCGTAATAGGAAATTAATGGCAAAGCCGTTTAGCCAAAAGAAAGATGGAAAGGGTGAGCAGGTAACCAGCTTGATGGCTAAAGTGGACCTCCCTGTTAATTCTGAGGAGCCTACAGTCAGCGCTCAGGAAGCTCATCCTATGGAGGCTCAGCCTTCTAGTACACTGGTGAAGAATGAATTCGGGAGCACTAGCAGCCTTGAGGGGTCTGCTAAGGGTGATGGTCCAATGGCTAAGGAGAAATGTGTGGGAGTGTCCAGTCCTCAAAAGAAGTTGAAAATTCCCGTTAGTGGTGCTAGGAGGGGCAGTTTCAAGGAAGGAAGGGAGAAGGCCAAGTCTAGTACCAAGTTAGCATTGAGGAGGAATGGTATTGAGAACTTGCCACCAAATTCAGTTCTGGATACTCATGGTAAAGGTTATAATAAATTTAAAGCTAGAGGGGGTTCATCCCCGGAGGTCCTAAGTAAAGATGGAAGCCAGCTTAGCTTTAGTTTCAGGAAAGAACTTGGGGAAGTGATGAATACCCCTGTGAAAGGCTGCAGCTCCTTGCAGATTGAGATGGCGGTTGATATTGCCCCTGATCCGATGGGTGGGCCTCCCCCCCATTAGGTGACTTTTCTTTTGGCCTCTTGGGCCGTCCCTGAATAGCTTTTTGATATTTTATCATGTCAATTTTTCTTGGAACTGCAGAGGGGTGGGAAAAAGTAGTTTTCCTTCCTTAATTAGGGATTTAAAATTCAGATTTAGAATTAGCATTATGGCTCTTTATGAGTTCAAGATTGGGGTTCCTAGGGGTGATGATATAATAAATCATATAGGATTCTCTAAGAATTTCAGACAAGATCCGATAGGATACTCTGGGGGTTTATGGATTCTTTGGGATGACAGTTTGGTGCAGTTGGAGGTTTTGATTGCTCATTATCAGTTTGTCCATACCGGGTCCATTATTTGGATTCCAAGAAGGTGGATCTCATTACTTTTGTCTATGCCAGTCCCAGGAGAAATGAGAGGAAAGTTATTTGGGATGAACTGGAGACCATTAGCTTTTCGGTTGATGCTCCTTGGTTAATAATGGGGGATTTCAATTCTATTTTGTTAGCTGATGAGAAGAAGGGGGCAGGGAGGTCTGTTGGCATAGTATTTCGGATATGAAGCATTGTTTGTCTATCTGCAATTTAAATGATATGTGGTACAAAGGACCGGATTTTACTTGGAAGAGGGGGGCTACATGAGAGGCTGGACAGGGCTTGCTCTAGTGAGGATTGGAACATAGCTTGGCCTGACCGATTCCTTACTAACCTTCCTTTTTTCAACTCTGATCATAGACCAATTCTTCTAGTCAAAGAGGACCATTCCAAACTGGGTGTGCAATCCAGAAGCTTCAAGTTCCTGGCTGCTTGGCTAGCTGAGGAAAGTTTTAGTGAGGTGGTCAAAGTAAGTTGGGTTAAGAATGATAACTAGTTGTTGACTAGGAAGTTATTTGAAACAAATGTTATATGCTGGCATCACAATGTCTTCAAGGAGAATATCAGACGGAAGAAAATAATCTTTTCCAGGTTAAATAGGCTGGACAGCTATGAAAGGGGGAGGTATAACCATAATACCGAGATATTACAGAGAAATCTGTGGAAGGAGCTGCAGAAAATCCTAGTGCAAGAGGAGCAAATTTGGTTTCAGAGGTCTCGGATACAGTGGCTAAAATATGGAGATAAGAACTCCAAGTTCTTTCATTCCTCTACGATAGCCAGAAGAAGACATAACAGGATAGTAACCTTAAAGAATGATCAGGGTATCTGGATAGCTGACAATGAAGTCCTGGTGAAAATGGATGTCTCTTTTTACCAAGAGTTATTTAAGGCTGATCCTGAGGGAGTTGAGGAGTTTCCCATTCGGAATGCTTTTCCTAGTCTCTCTATTGAAGATAGTGGTTCCCTTGCTATCAGACCTACTAAAGAGGAAATTAAGAAGATTATTTTCAGAATGGGTAGGTTTAAAGCTCCAGACCCTGATGGACTTAGTGCTATTTTTTTCAAAGTCAGTGGCATATAATTGGGGATTCTGTTTGCAAGCTGATTGATGACATCTTCTGCAACCCAGAAAGTGTTAGGGAGATTAATGGTACACTGATTTGTCTGATTCCTAAAAAGGAGAGTCCTGATAATATGAAAGACTTTCGGCCCATCAGTTTGTGTAATGTCACCTATAAGATCATTACTAAGCTTATTGCTGAGAGACTGAGAGATCTGATGCCTAGAATTGTTTCTCCTAAGCTTTATTAAGGGTAGGCAAGTGTAACAGTCCGTGTTAACCTGGATTGTTAACATACTATTGTATTAAGCTACGCTTAATTAAAATGCGGATAACTTTTTCTTTAATTCAATTATGACGTCATTAACCTTAGCCAACTTGATTACTTAATCAATTTCATAAAAATACTGCCTGTATGTAAATTGCAAGACAATTAACTGGAATAACTCATATATAAATATAAAGTGAGTATCTAAGTCACAGGACTACAACACATAGCCTGGACCAAAATCATGATACTTTAATACAACTTTAACTAAAAGGAGACCTAATCAAATCTATGTGGCATGGACAATCCTCATGCTCTCCAAATAAGACACAATGCCCAACAACAGTCTCAAACATAATGAAGCTAAAAGCATAAAGCAGCATGCATAACCAGCATCCAACAAGTCAGCATACAATATTGCCTAACTCAGCTTCGTCCTCCTACCGCCTGAGGCCTCAACATTACCTGAACCTGAAATAAGCGTCCCCGAACATGGGGTGAGATCTCTAAACAAGAAATCTCAGTAAGACAAGGGGTCCTCAAGGATCTTCCACCCCAAGCTCACTTACATGTGCAATATAAGTTCAAAAAACAGTATTTCCAATATTAGTTCCAAAAGTATGCAGTGCAACAGATATTCGTGCCATGTGTGTTTATACTATCTACTGGCTAGAGAAATGTAGGAATACGTCTAAACCCACATGAGTACAAGGAACACCGCTTGTACCTCACCCACAACCTCACCTTATCGTATATACTACATAGAGTATAAACAGTGATCAGAAAACAACAACATTTTGCTTAAAATAGTGAGCAGAAAACAGTAACGTTTCTCTTAGAACAGTGAGTAGAAAACAACAACGTTTTGCTTAAAAATAGTGAGCAGAAAATAGTGAGCAAAAATAGTAACATTTTGCAGCAGAAACAGCATACAGCAGCCTTATATGTGGGAAACTAATTTAGAACAAGACTTAGCTTATATTAAAATTTATCGAATCAGAATTGATTTTATCAAGAAAAACATATCAAGGAGAATTTATTCCACAACCCTACTACTTCATACAATGTGCGCTACAAAGGCCTAAGTATGCTATTCATAATATAGTGTTTCATACAATTTTAAAGGCATACAAGTTATCACCCAATAGCCCCACAATTAACTTTTTATTATGTTCTTCCTATGGTCCAAGACATAACATGGCAGAATTTAAAAGAGAGTTCACAAGTAAATTTTAAGGCCATCTCAAGCATTTCCACGGTTAAACAAAGGAAGGAAGAAGGTCTAAAATCTGAGTTTACCTCTTGTAGTGCACACGAGTTGACCAAGGAGTAACACCTCACTTTCTAAGCTCCACTAAACAACAAGTTTAACCTTCCTAATAGATTACTTGTGCGCACAAATCGGGGTGGAATGACAACTTGAGGCAGAACCTACATGCAAGGTGATATCTCCATCAAGCAATCATGGTAGGAGAAGACAATGAAGAAGGAAAGTACACTATACCCTTGGATGGAAGAGCTCGGCTGAACAGTGAGAAGAGGAGAGGAATGCTTGCACTATACTTGATGCCTAAGGTCCATGGTTGGAGCAAGGAAGGAGGGAATGGTGTGCAATTTTTCTGATTGTCTACACCCTACACTCTTACGATTTTCTAGTGGAAGGAGGAAGGTATAAGGTGCAGTTTTTGTTTCTGTTTCAAGAGCCTAAGTTTCAGCCTACACTTCAACGTATAAGGATGGAAGGAGTGAGGAGTTTAGGGGCTAATTTAAAGCCATCCAACAATGCAGAAACTTGACTTGGTCCTCACACTTGGAGCGCTCAAGGGAGGGTTAAATGGTGCAGAATTTTCTGCCCAAACAAAAGACATGCAATCTGTCTACATGTTCTACATTGGCTGCATGTCTTAAAAGCTGCCTAAGTTTGGATGGTGCAGCAAGCAATTAGCTTGCCTTCTAACATTTGCTATACGTATGGAACAAGGGAAGCAAAGGGTAAGGCTGACTCACATGATTAGGATGCAGTCAAAGTGCAGAATTTTGATGAGCCATGTGCGCACAAGAGAGGGAAAACAAGATAAGCTATGCCATGTGGATGTTACTAACTAATAAGGGGCTGACTTGTTGCATCATTAAGATGAGGTTAGGGTAAGTTGCTAATGGATTTGGGCTGATTCAAGAGTACTTCTCAAGGCCTTAAGGCTTCAGCCCAACAACCATTTGGGACTAAAAATGTACAAGCCCATAAGTGATACTAACTTGGGTATTAACCCAAAAATTATAAGTCCTCAAGTCCTTTAAATATTTTTAATTCTTTTATATGTTACTACACAATTATTCCTACATCTTTTAACTTCATGCCTAAAATAATTTCTCACCTATCATTATCGTTCCAATAATTTTCCTAACTCAATATTAATTCCACACTAGTAACCATGCAATTCGAATTACCAACCAATTATTACATGAAACTCTAATTTTCACACATGCATACTTATGCCTTATAGTATTTTATGTATTTTCCCTATTTACGTGGGATGTTACAATTGTGGCGCCACTGGGCGCCATTATGTTGTCAGAATGTGGCGCTACTTGGCTTCATTTTTGGCGCCACTCGGCTCCATTTTGGCGCTAAGTTGCGCCTGCTTTTCCCAAGAAACTGGAGCCACTGGGCGCCACTTCACTGTTGCTTTGTAATTCTTCAAAGAAACCAGCGCTCCTTGGCGCCAGTTAGTTGTGATGTTCGTAAACCGGCACGGGTCTGCGCCAGTGTGGTGCCAGTCTGCGCCATGTTGCTGGAATTTGTACTTTTCTGCTCCCATGTGGAATTGTGTTAACAGGCTTTTTATGATTTTCACTTATTTTTCCTGTAAAAACACAACCAATAGGTGAGAAATATCATTAACATAGAAGAATAAATATAATAAGCAAATATGTATTTAAATTGCTCTTTATTACTCAATTCTTTATAATTTCTAGCTTGGAGAACCACATTTGTCAAAGACACATAAATGGAAAAGCTTGTAATTTTCTTTAAGTTGTTTTCTTGACTACATAAAAGGGGCGGTGTGAGCAGTACTCTTTTGGGAAGCATGTTGCTGGATGGGACACTTATTGTTGAGATTTTCCTTTCCTTCTGCACTTCACATGTTTTCTTTCCTCTTGCCCAATGGTAACTCTTTATTCTCTGCTATACACGTTTCTTCCTGCTTGATTGTCGTACCTCTTTATGCTTTTTGGAAGGTTCTTTTCAACGTTTCCTACAAAATGGTCATAGAGATTGAGTTAGTGGAGCAGGTGTTTTTGATGAACCAATTCGTTCCCCTTTTCTTATATTTCTCAAATGATTACCTCATCATCTGTTCCTTACTGTGTTTTTGTTATAAAGATCTAAACATGTGTTTTTAATGCAAAAGTTGTTTACTAGATGATGGAAAAGATGTAATTTTATCATCAAAATGAGCTTAGATGGGAACGAATTTTCGTCCCATCACAGGCCATAGACTTTTTTGTACATGTCGGGCCTATAAACCTATAGGCCAACCTATATCATATTATTTATTTTAGATAAAAATTTTATTTTAATAATTTTGAATAATAAAGTGATATTAATTTAGTTATTTTTTTAATTATTAAATATTTAATAGTCTTAAACATGCTAACAGATCTAAACCAAAGCTTTTACTTTTTAAATAGAAGTCAAGCTAGACTTGAATTTGAGCCTACAAAGGCTAACAGGCCAGGTCAAAGTTTTTACACATACCTGACCTATTTACGCCAAAACCTAGTCTAACCTAACTTATTTACATCGTACATGTAGGTCACAAAGGTCAACCCATTACATGATATGCTAAATGTAACACCCTGTGTTAACCCGGTTTGTTAACATGACATCGTATTAAGCCACGCTTAATTAAAAATTGCGGAATATCATTTTCTTTTCACTTATGACATCATTACCATTACCAAGTTGAATTACTTAATTCATTTTCATAAAAACATTGCCTGTATGTAAATTGCAAGACAACTAACTGAAATACCTCATAATATATAATAAAGTGAGTATCTAAGTCACAGAACTACAACACATAGCCTGGACAATATCCTGATACATTATTACAACTGAAGCCTAAAAGCACAAAGTCAAACCAATGTGGCACGAACAATCCCCATGCTCACCATATAAGGCAACATAACCCAACACCAGTCTCAAACACAACAACATAATCATAAAGGGAACTAAGCATAATAGCAATAGGCATATCCAACATGTCAGCATAAGCATATGTAATCAACTAAGCTCCGGCCTCCTGCCGCCAAAGGCATCAGCCCCCAAATTACCTGAACCTGAAATAAGCATCCCCAAACGTGGGGTGAGATCTCTAAACAATAAATCTAAGTAAGACAAGGGGTCCTCAAGGATCTTCCACCCCAAGCTCACTTACATGTGCAAATATAAGTTCAAAAACATTTATTCAATATAAGTCCCAAAACAGTGCAATGCAGCAGATAATTATGTCATGTGTGTTATAACTATTCTACTGATCAGAGAAGTGCAGGAATCCATCTAAACCCACACAGTACTATTCATTGCTGTACTCGCCCACAGGACCACCCCTTGGCCTCCTGTAGGCGTAACACCACATACATATTATAAGAAACTGCACTTAACAGCTCCATAGCATTTCATAAACAATACATGAAAACCACATCATGCATATAAACTATCCCCCATGGGACATGGGGGAACCACTGATGGGATGTAAATTCATTCCCATCTAAGCCCCTTTTGATGGCAAAATACCAGACGTTCCCTCATCTGATTAGCAAATTTAGCCTGAAAATCACTTATTTTACACATTTGTGACAAAAACACAGTGGGAGAATGTATGGTGACGTATTCCTTTAAAATATATTAAAAAGGAAACGGATTGAGAAGCATTTAATGCACCTGCTTCACTCATTTAATGTCTCTGTCCATTTTACAGGAAACGTGGATACAAAGTCTTTGAAAAGCAGTGGCGGTGCACCACTTAAGCACCAGGAAACGTGAAGAGCAGAGAACCAAGAGTTCTCATTGGCCAAGAAGAAAGCAAAGCATGGGGAGACTGCAGAAAATGGTTAATCATCAACAAATACTATCCCATCAAGCAATTTGCACAGCTTCTACACATTGTTGCCACTGCCCCGTCCCTTCACTCAAGAACCCAGCTCCAAAGGATTTACAAGACTGCCACTCCTCTTCTATCTATAAAAAGGATATCCCAGACACAAAAACATCATCGAATTCTGGAGGGATTGAAGTCCTAAAAGAATAGATCACCTAGTAGTAGTCAGTAGTTAGTTTTATATAAGTTGTAACTGTAGTTAAGTGACAACCCCTATTCTCCATTTTTATTCTTCACTGTAAACTGTATTTCAATATAATATAAGTGTTTCCTCTTTTTTGTTCCATTCGTTATCTCTGAGTTGAATCTCGGATTTATGGGATTTCAGTTTGGAATAATTATGTTTAAAATATCAGCCATGAGCTGAACTATATGTGGAACGGATAAGCTGCAAAAATCTTAAATAATTATTTTCGAAACTCTTGACTAAAGCTTTTTTTATTTCTTTGGCTGAGTAAGCTATATTCATTGTGTATCAATGGAAATTGAACACATACTGAGAAAGGAACTTCCATAAGGAAGGGATTTCATACAGCTTAGCCATTGGGGGACGGTAGTGTTATGGCAAAAACACTATTGGAATAAGGGGCCACTTCGTCCATTTTAAGGTTCTGTACTGAGTACCTGTTGGAGTCAAGGGAGCCATAGGAATATGGAAACTTGTGAGCCATCTAGTCCATGAGCTGAGGAATCAAAGTTGGCAGATAAGAAACTGGGACAAAGCCAAAAAGTGCTAACTCTTGAGCAGAGAAAATAACTATTTAAGAATGGAGCAGTGAATCTGTTCCTTCTGTTAAAACTGTTTTAAAAACCATCCACCTTGTTGTCTCTTAATTATAGTTATTTCTGTTTAAGTATTTTTTACTTTATTTAATCTTGTATCCATCTAACTCCAATGGATATTATCTCACCTTCTTCTAAACAGGAAGGATCACATACATAACGCAGCGAGCAATTGTTTGTCATCAGATTGAACTTACGGTTCCTGAGGAACTTTGTCAAGACAGAAAGGAACGTTTGACCAGACAGTTCATTCACTAACTTTTCTTCTCATTCTCATTCTTTATAAAACAGTATAAGACAATATTTAGAGTTCTATCCTCGTGGGAACGATAATCTGGATCTTAATACACCCATTATTACTTGATGCGTGCACTTGCGCACTTGGGTTGGAAGTAAGGGAACGAATCTGTGTTCTATAGAGTCATTTATAACAGAGGAACGTCCCCCATCAGAACTTATATTTTTCCACCATCAGCAAACCACCCAAGAAGTTTTTGGCACCGTTGCCGGGGATAACAACACTAAATTTTGTTCTTATTTACTATTTTTAGTACATACTATGTATATTTTTTTATTTTTTTCTTGTCACTAAATATGCTGTATATATTACTTATGTTTATGGTTTATGAGTGAAGAGTTAGAAACAAACTCTGACCACTCCATTGAAGTACCTTAGTTTCTCTTTGATCCTGAATTAGAACGTACTCTTCATAGAAGAAGAAGGAACCTCAGGGAAGAAAATTTTGAAAACATGGCTAATCACAATAACAATGAAGATGTTCCTCCTAAAAAAATTTCAGAACTTTGGCTGCTCCTTTCAGGAACAAACCAGACAGGGGAGTAATCCTCCCTCCTGTCGCACCCAATTTTGAATTGAAACCTATCATGTTTCACATGATTAGGGAAGCAGGGGTCTTCAATGGACTCCCTGCAGAATATCCTTACACACACCTCACAACATCCCAAGATATCCGTGATAATTTCAAAGCTGAGGGTGTGACAGAAGAAAGCATGAGAATGAGGTTGTTCCCTCACTCCTTGGGCTTAAAAGCAAAAGCATGGATGAAAACTCTCACCCCTTTATCAATCCACACATGGGAGGAGCTCTCTAACAAGTTCATAGAGAGGTTTCTCCCTATGTCTCGACAAGCTGATGTTAGAGCATAAATCTCTAACTTCAAAATGTTTTATGGAGAGAATCTCTATGAAGCATGGGAGAGATACAAGGACATCATTAGGAAATATCCAAACCATGGGGTAGAAAGTTGGGGAGTGTTACAATCATTTTATAAGGGACTTGACCATACTTCTCAGTCTCATTTAGATTTTGCTGCAGGAGGATATTTTTTTACAAGGACACTTGAATCCAGGTATGAAATCATAGAAGGAACTGCTGTGAGATGTCTCCAATGGCCAATAGACAGGGTGAACCCAGTAAGAAAGCCTAGCATGATAGAACTAGATAAACAAACTGCCATGGAAGCCCAACTAGCTTCACTCATGAATGAAGTGAAGAACCTGAAAGCTGACCAAGAAGCACCAAGGATGGAAGTCTTACAACTCACAGCAGCCGAAACAGAACCATGCTCAGCCTGTGGTGACCTTCATGACTCAACAGACTGCCCAACCACTGCGTTGGTGTGTTATGCAGAAAACTTTGGCAACACGAACTTCACCAGAGACAATCCGCAAGCAAGACGCAATACCAATTCAAATCCTGGAGGAACTATTTCCAAAGATCAGAACCATAATCCCCAATGGAGGCCACCCATGAACCACAGACCATTCAACACTCAGCAGCAGTAGTACCAGTAAGGCAGCAATAGTGGAACATTTGAAACAATAAGAAACAATTACATTCTGTTCCACAGAGATGTCCAACGCATCAGCACCCTGGAAAGCTATGTCGAAGAATATGTCACCAGGAATGATGCAGTGGTTAGGAAAATTGAGTCCCATCTGAGACAGATTGCTGCCAGTCTCAATACAGGAGTACAAAGATCACTATCAGGAGACACTGATGTCCTCTCAACAACCTCACCAAAAGAAGCACTTACTTTACCCAATTCCCCTTCAGAGCAAATCAAAGCTGTCACCTTGAGAAGTGGGAAAGCCACTACACAACCCATCACTCCACCAAAAGAAAAGGGACAGACTAAAGCATCTAAAGCAGCTCCAAAAGCACAACAACAACAACAACCAGCCACAGATGAGCAGAACCCAGAACCTGAAAAAGTAGCCAAAGCCAATGAAAACCAGGTGGACAGGAGCCAACCAATCAGTCCAACTCAAAGCAGGGCTAGAACCTTATGAGGCAAACATAATGCAGAAAACAAATTCTTTCATGATTGCAGGAACTATCTTTGGGATGAACCACTACTGTTCACAAGATGCGTCGATCAAATTATAAGGAGGTGTGTCCCAGAAGAAGGACAACCTCAAATTCTTTTACACTGCCATTTGTCCCCATATGGAGGTCATCTGGGTGTAATTAAGACTGCCTCCAAGGTTCTTCAATCAGGTTTTTTCTGGGCCTCTCATTTTAAAGATGCACTTCAATTTGCTAAATAATGTGATAAATGTCAAAGGGAAGGTAACTTAAACAGACAAAATGAAATGCCCCTCAATCCAATTTTAGAAGTTGAAATATTTGATGTTTGGGGCATTGACTTCATGGGGCCTTTCCCTCCTTCTTGTGGGAACAGACTCATATTGATGGCTGTGGACTATGTAAGCAAGTGGGTGGAAGCAATTGCTTTACCCACTAATGATGCTAAGGTGGTTATAAAACTTCTAAAGAAGAACATTTTGACCAGATATGGGACCCCACGCTATCTCATCAGCGATGGTGGGAAACATTTCATTAACCGCCAACTTGAGAGATTGTTAAAAAAATATGGAGTCAGACACAAGGTTGCAACTCCATATCATCCATAGACCAGTGGTCTCATTTAAGTCTCTAACCGAGAGGTAAAGAGGATTTTAGAGAATGTAGTCAATCCTTCTCGAAAAGACTGGTCTCTCAAGTTAGATGAAGCATTATAGGCTTACAGAACTGCATATAGAACACCCTTAGGATGTTCTCCATACAGATTAATATTTGGAAAAGCATGCCACATTCCCCTTGAACTGGAACACAAGGCTTACTGGGCAGTATATGCCCTCAACATGGATGAAAAGGCAGCAGGAGAAAAGAGACTGCTACAACTTGAAGAGTTAGAGGAATTCAGAGGGAACACGTATGAAAATTCATAAACTGTACAAAGAGAAGATGAAGAAGTGGCACGATAAAAGGATAAAAAACAGAGATCTAAAAATTGGCCAGAAAGTGTTGTTCTTAAATTCCAGACTCAGACTGTTCCCAGGAAGACTCAAATCAAGATGGACTGGGCCATATCAAATTATAAATGATGCAGGAAATGGAGCTTTTGAGATCCAAGGATCTGAACATTGTCATTCCTTCAAAGTAACTGGACACAGGTTGAAACTATACAATGATGAAACCTTCAATGAAAAAGAGGAAAGTATCCCTCTTTCTAAAACCACTTGAGAGGTAAGTACCATGTCTAGCTAAAGACATTAAACTAAGCGCTGATTGGGAGGCAACCCAGTGGATACATTTTCTCTCTGACAAAGAGCAAAGTTTTAGGGTGGTTAATCTTAACCACATAGCTCCCAAAAAGGAGGGAACGTCTAATGTTCCACTCCAAAAGTCCAAATAAGATACGTTCCGTTCCAGGAACGTAGTTTTGGGGTGGTCCCTAACCACACAATCCCAATCTTTTCGTTCCAAAAAAAAGGGGCGGTGAAAAAAAAACCTCATAGTTTATTTTCAGTAATGTTTATTTTAATTCCTTTTTCTTTTCCGTTCCCTTGTAAATAATCTTTTAGCAATGAAAAAGACTTTTTCATCAAACTGCTTGGTACACACATTTCAGTTATAGTATTAAGGCTGTCCAATTTTTTTGATTAACCAACTACATGAAACACAAAGTCACTGATTAATCATGCTTATTATTTCTCTGAGTGCTTGAAATAGAAAAAGTGTAGGGAATTTAATCATCATATTTTTTAAGGAAGCTGATCTTTGTGAACTAAAGCTGGTAAGGAACGGAAAAAAAGGCCAAACATTCACTTATGAGAGCGTTCCTGAGGTGTAACCACAATGAAACTCCTAAACTTGCCTGGATGCTGTAAGTACTGCTGAGGAACAGATGGATTCCCCCTCCAAGGATCAACCAACCACACATTCACCTCCACTTCATCTATGATACACCATCTGGTCAACCAAAGAGGGCAAGGAGCGGATCCAAAAATGAACAAAAAGGACAGAAGGAAGAAAAGCAAAGAAAAAGGGAAAAGCCATTCAAAAGAATTCAGAAGAAAATACCAAAAAATCTTCCTTCGAAAAGGGAAAAAGGTACAAGAAAAGGTGTTCCCTCAAACAGAAAAGTCCAAGTTCAAAGGCACAAAAGTAAACGTTCCTTGACCCCTCAATTAAGACCACCATTTTTCCACACTTCCATACATTCACCTATCAAAAGATCCTTGGAAGGGAAGACTTCTACACTTCATAGGAAAGCAGCAGAAAGGCAAGTTCTGAAGAATCACATCTAGGAATGGACAGAGCAAAAACCAAACCCTGAGTGATAGTGAGACAGAAGATCAGCAACCTTCACTTACCTTGGAACAAATCCTTCTTACTTGTTATCTATGGAGAGTAACTCATTTTTTGAAAAGTTTATGATTGCTCACTGGCTCAAGTTTCTTTCTGAGTTGTTTGAGGACAACCAACAGTTTATTTTGAGGTGTTTGATGGGACGTAAATTCGTTCCCATCTAAGCCCATTTTGATGGCAAAATACTAGACGTTCCCTTATCTGATGAGCAACTTCAGCCTGACAATCACTTGTTTTACACATTTGTGATAAAAACACAGTGGGGGAACGTATGGTGACGTATTCCTTTAAAATATATTAAAAAGGGAACGGATTGAGAAGCATTTAATGCACCTGCTCCACTCATTTAATGTCTCTGTCCATTTTACAGGAAACATGGATACAAAGTCTTCGAAAAGCAGAGGCGGTGCACCACTTAAGCACCAGGAAACGTGAAGAGCAGAGAATCAAGAGTTCTCATTGGCCAAGAAGAAAGTAAAGCATTGGGAGACTGCAGAAAATGGCTAATCATCAACAAATACTGTCCCATCAAGCAATTTGCACAGCTTCTACACACTGTTGCCACCGCCCTATCCCTTCACTCAAGAACCCAGCTCCAAAGGATTTACAAGACTGTCACTCCTCTTCTACATATAAAAAGGACATCCCAGACACAAAAACATCATCGGATTCTGGAGGGATTAAAGTCCTAAAAGAAGAGATCACCTAGTAGTAGTTGGTAGTTAGTTTGATATAAGTTGTGACTGTAGTTAAGTGACAACCCCTCTTCTCTTTTATGTTACATCCTTTAAGACTCCTCACGAGCATCAAACCATCTTCTCCATTTTTATTCTTCCTTGTAAACTGTATTTCAATATAATATAAGTGTTTCCTCTTTTCGTTCCATTCGTTATCTCTGAGCTGAATCTCTGGTCTATGGGATTTCAGTTTGGAATAATTATGTTTAAAATATCAGCCATGAGCTGAACTATATGTGGAACGTATAAGCTGCAAAACTCTTAAAGAATTATTTTCGAAACTCTTGACTGAAGCTTTTTGGTATTTCTTTGGCTGAGTAAGCTATGTTTATTGTGTATCAATGGAAATTGAACACATAGTGAGAAAGGAACTTCCATAAGGAAGGGATTTCAGACAGCTTAGCCGTTGGGGGAAGGTAGTGTCATGGGAAAAACACTACTGGAATAAGGGGTCACTTCGTCCATTTTAAGGTTCTGTACTGAGTACCTGTTGGAGTCAAGGGAGCCATAGGAATATGGAAACTTGTGAGCCATCTAGTCCATGAGCTGAGGAATCAAAGTTGGCAGATAAGAAATTGGGACAAAGCCAAAAAGTGCTAAGTCTTGAGCAGAGAAAATAACTATTTAAGAATGGATTAGTGAATCCATTCCTTTTGTTAAAACTGTTTTAAAAACCATCCTCCTTGTTGTCTCTTAATTATAGTCATTTCTATTGAAGTATTTTTTACTTTATTTAATCTTGTATCCATCAAACTCCAATGAATATTATCACCTTCTTTTAAACAGGAAGGAT
The DNA here is from genome assembly GCA_032173675.1 of Gastrolobium villosum. Taxonomy (NCBI): domain Eukaryota; kingdom Viridiplantae; phylum Streptophyta; class Magnoliopsida; order Fabales; family Fabaceae; genus Gastrolobium; species Gastrolobium villosum. Next base: position 62,049 of record JAVKPL010001991.1, on the reverse strand, counting down.
CACATACATAATGCTGCGAGCAATTGTTTGTCATCATATTGAACTTATTGTTCCTGAGGAACGTTGTCAAGACAGTAAGGAACGTTTGACCAGCCAGTTCATTCACTAACTTTTCTTCTTATTTTCATTCTTTATAAAATAGTATAAGACAATATTTAGAGTTCTATCCTCGTGGGAACGATAATCTGGGCCTTAATTCACCCATTATTACTTGATGCATGCACTTGCGCACTTGGGTTGGAATTAAGGGAACGAATCTGTGTTCAATAGACTCATTTAGAACAGAGGAACGTCTCCCATCAGAACTTATATTTTCCACCATCAGAAAACCACCCAATAAACAATAATGGCTAAACCGAGGACACGAAAGCTTACCTTGCAGGCTAACAATCCAATGCCAAGAGTCCACACAGCTCAAGGTTCAAACACAGCAGAATCACAATCTGATTTAGACCAACAATCATATCAATAAACATTGCTCAAAGCATAAACATAAAGACTACGTCTATCCTTTTACGATTTACATCTTTAGGCTTCCCACAAAGCCAGAAGCCCTTAATCCCTTGATTCTGACTTAGTTAAGTATTTACAGAAGTTCAACTCCATCAACATAGGGTCCACAAACCCATAACTCATATATGTATGAACAGTACCCTCCTGTTCAACGAAAACCCAGAATATCCGGATATATGTCGGGGGCATATACGGATATCAGTATCTGGATATCATATCCGGATATCCATATTCGGATATCTGAGACCCCATATCCGGATATCAATATCTGGATATCCATATCTGGATATCAGTATCTGGATATCCATATCCGGATACCATATCCAGATATTTCACGACAGAACGCAGTTCTGCATTTCGCGAGATATCCTTCCCAAAGGTGGTTCATTTCACGATTCCAGTAGCTTAAACATGCATTATTAGGTGTGTTTAACATTACCCAACCTTATGTTATGATCAGAGGTTCATTACATGCATCAAGGCTCCATTTTTAACCATGAAAACTCAAGTTCAAGGGTCAACACTTACCCCAAGCACCAAAACAGAGGTGGATGATGCTCTTGGAGCTCACCACATAGCCACAAGGTCCAGACCTCTAGGATGCACAAAAATGGTACACAAGACTTGTTCTTTCTACCCAAAGGTTGACACTTGGAGCTTCAACAACCAAGATAAAGGTTTCACCCTCACAACTCAGAAACTCAGCACCTCAAGCTCAAGGAAACTGCACCACAACTCAGAAAGGAGCTCACAACATTTTCACAATGCTCACACCCAAGTGTTTACTTGATAATCTCTCATAAAAGTGGTGCCTTGGAGGTTTTTTTTGGTTAAGAAGAGCAATGGAATAGTGAGGAAAACAGAGGCAGCCACTCAACACACACAAACCCACGTAGGAATGGCTATTTATAGCCGGTTGTGTGCAAATGGCTATTTATAGCCGGTTCCTGTCTAATCGCACTGTATTAGCGCTAAATGCTACGCTTAGCATTTTAATCCCATACTTTGGAATCTGATCCTACTCATTTTTCTAAGATTTGTCATATTTTTATTTTATTTTTCGGAGCACCTTTCCTGTACGCGCTTTTCCATAGCCAATATCGCACCGGTTCTCATTATTTTGACCTGAAACTTGTTTTACTAGTCCTATATAATATTCTAGAAATATTCATGCACTTATTATAATCTTCCAGGATACTTCACTGGTACGCATTTATACCGGGTAGAAGAACCGGTATCTGCACTTTTTGTCCGAAAAGCGACTAGCTTTCAGCATTATTACTTACTTACTATAATTATTAAAGACTCATAATAATTATTCGGGTCAATGATAGAATTATTTCCTAATTCTCATATTTAATTAATTAATTTCCTTAATTAACGGTGTAAGTTCTTACACTAATAATTTGTGTTATTTATCCAGACCCGTACACGACGTATTTTATTCCACGGATCAACACAACCCTAATTTTACATATCATGTTGCGCGTCATGACACGTTATCACACTCCTTCCTACCAATAACTACTTAAAAACATAAGTTATAATTGTTTTGGAACACTTTAATACGAGGGACAAACCTACAAAATGCATAATCTCTTTCCCAATGTAGCACCGATACGACACGCGACACGTGACACGACACGACACGACACTCCGACACGTCAATCCTAAAAAATTATGGATTTCGACACGTTGGGGCACGTTTTAATATTAAATAATATTTTTAATTTATATAGTGTATATCTCATTTAATATTTAATAATTTAACAATAAAAATGAAACTAAATTAATAATATCCATCAACACGTTATAAAGATGGAAGCTTTAATAAAAAAAATAAAAAATGGGATGAGAGAGATATAATATCAGATAGAGAGAAAAAATCATATTAGAGAGAGATCAGAGAGAATGAGATACAATAAGAGCGTAATAGGAATTGACAACAATGATGCTGAGATGATCTCTTATCTACTTAAGGGGAAAAAAGACAAAAAAAATAAAATTGATATGATCAGGTGGAAGCTTTACTAATATATTTTAATTTTTTAAAAAAAAAATTTTAAAAAATTTTAAATTTTTTTTAAAAATTAAAAAAATTAAAAAATTAAAAAATTATAAAAATGTCATTTGACCGTGTCGGACACGGTCAAATTCGCGTGTCGGAATGGTCAACGTGTCGGAAAAAGTCAACCACGTGTCCGACTCCGTGTCGGAGCGTGTCGCCGTGTCGGAGCGTGTCGGACCCGACTCTTCCTATTTTTACAAGTGTCCGTGCTTCCTAGCTCTTTCCTGACCTTTCTTTCTTGTATACTATTTATCCGCATTCAACATCAGTATCAAAATATAAATATATATAAGGATAATACCTTATAATAAAATTGAAAGTGTATATATTCTTTTTTTTTTTGGTACAGAAAGTGTATATATTCTAATAAACCCCCTTATCATTCTAAGTTCTAACACAATAATAACTTGTAATGTTAGTGGAGATTGGAATCCAAGGGATAGTAAATTTTGTTGTTCATGTTTTTAATTAAAATAATAAAAAATTTAATAAGTAAATAAAAAGAAAAATAAATAAAGTTTATCTCACTAATTTATTTAAAAAGCAATTAATGTTACCACTGCCACATCCACGCTTGTTAATACAGACCTTACTTGTAAATAAAAAAATAGACATAATATGTTGAAAAAGAAAATTTCTCATGAGAAATTTACAAATTAATAGTAGAACTGTAATTATTTGTTACATTCACTATAAAATATATCCATGACAATATTTTTGTTGTACTATATTTTCTTTTATTTGCAAATGCGAACGATTAGACGAAAATAAAACTGCAATAAAATAAAATTATGAGATGTTATCAATAATCGTTTGTTACTAAAATATTTAAATTATTTTAAATATAATAATAATAATAAATTGGATCATGTTCATGGAAATCTCATTGTAAGGGGGAGAATGCATATATATTTGGTTGAATTGTATTGACTATTGTACAATGTATTGACTACTAAAATTGCATGTTTTTGATCAGTTATTTATACGATTTCTTCTAGTACATGAACTGATTATTGTTCCCATCCCATCTGCATGCATGTACAAACTATAACTTTATTTGTTTTATATTTATTTTATTTTATTATTTTCATATCTTCCAATTGATGATTATTTACCCATTCTGCTCTATAAAAGTTAGTTCTAGACTTAGTGGTTAGAACAAAAGTAATATCTAATCTAATACTAGCTTTGCTATAGGAAACTTCTCTGCATGCATGGCTTCAGGCAGCTGTGATAGTGATAGAAGAGATATGGATCACATATGCCCTTAGTGAGATAAATATTTTAGAGACAAAAGAGGTTTAGAAAATCATATGGAATCCATGGAGGCAAGTACAAATGCTTCAAATGTAAGTCTCCCTTTGATACTAAAACAGAGAGCTGGACATTTTTAACACTGCAAGATGCAGAGAAAAAGGAGATTTTCTTATTTTATATATTTAAATTTTAAATATTGTATTTCTCTTCTTCTTTTTTAACGTTATCTTTTTGTTATTCAACCGAGCAATTTCCTTTATCTGTTAAATGTTTTGAGTAGGTTTATGTTTGTCAGTTATCCACTCTTATATGGAAATCTAGTTCTTTGTCAAGGTTTATCTAATACATGAAATTCATAGTTATAATAAGCAGAGCATGTTAGGAAGATGAACAGATGACGTATAGAAGTTTGTATATTATGAATAATTAACAAAATGATGTTGATCCTTATATCCTGTTCTATTATATATTTGTTATTGTTCTTATTTGGGGCAAAAGCTTCCAACCGGTGAACCTTTAGATTCTAAAGTATGATTGATTGTATTCTTGATCCCCTGCAAAAATATTATTTGGTAGCTTTAAGGCAGTCATACTAGGGATATAACATTGTAATAATAGCCTTAATACTACTAGAAAATTTTCTAAGATTGATCTTTATTGTAGATGTGTGACAAACTTCCTTGAATCTTAGAATTGACGAAAAACTTAAATATTGCTTATTGTCAACAATTGTTGTCCTGCCAATTATTTTCTTTCTTTAACTATCACATCCCTTACGTGTGGATATTCGGATATTCCTAACATATGTCAGTTAGTAAATTCTAATTTCTAGTTCAATCTCCAGCAAGCAAGCTTGTTACGAAGAGAAGGTGTGGAGCTCCAAGTTGGGTAAAGGATTATGTTGTTAATATTCATTAGAAACATAGTTGTTAGAGATAATACAGCCCATCATTCTTCTATTGGGATGAGTCCTTTCCAAGCATTATATGGCAAGCTGCCAACTTTGATTCCTTATTACTAACAAGGTTTGGTGAGAGTGGAGGCAGTGGATTCAACTTTGACTCATCGTAATGAGTTACTGTGTCAGCTTAAAAGTCATTATTTGCAAAGAGCCCAAAATAGAATGAAGGTGCAAGCTGATAAACATAGGAAAGACATTTCATTTGCTGTTGGTGATTTAGTCCTTCTGAAGCTTCAGCCTTATAGGCAGATTTCAGTTGCAAGAAGACAGAATCAAAAATTGGCCAAGAGGTATTTTGGCCCTTTTCCTGTTAGCAGAATTTTGAGCCCAGTTGCTTACCAATTGCAATTGCCACACGAGAGTAAAATTCATTCATCTTTCCATGTATCAGTTCTAAAACCGTTTAAGGGAGACCATCATAGTCTGGTTCCTACTTTCCCTGTTTTAAATCATGGCAATTGTCCGGTTCAAGAGCCGGTGGCTATTCTCATGTCTAGAAATGGTGAAGGCACGGATTCTGGTACTCAATGTTTGATTCAGTGGTCTCACTCCCTACCCGAAGATGCCACTTGGGAAAATAAGGCTGACCTTAGACTTTATTACCCTCAATTGAACCTTAAGGACAAGGTTGCTTTGCAAGATGGGGGCAATGTTGCGAAGAGAAGGTGTGGAACTCCAAGTTGGGCAAAGGACTATGTTGTTAATATTCATTAGAAACATAGTTGTTAGAGATAATACACTTATATAGGAGTAGTTACACAATAGTTACAGATATAGTCATTCTGTTGTTAATAGAATCCTTTGTAAATTGCACACGAGCACATGTGATGTGGCAATTAGTTACTTCTCTCCATTACTTGTGTCATGGTATTAAAAATGACACTCGTTTATAATTACGGATTCATTCAGAAATAAAGAGGATTATTCAGTTTCTTTCTCTCTGTCTTTTCGTTCCTTTTTCTCTGATTTAGGGTTCAACCCTTTATCAGAGCTCTTGTTAGATAAAGTCAAAATTGATTTTGTATGTGCAAATTTGAGATGTAACAGGAACAACAGTGGTTAAGGGACGGTTGTTCTTAAGGTATCCATTGGACGGTTCACAATTCATCCAATAAAAAAAATTAAATTTGCTAAATATTAATTATTAATAACCAATTAAAAATGGATGAATTGGGTTGAGTTTTTGTATTATTGGACTAGATGGGTAATGGACTAATGGGTCCACAGGCTATTTTGCCCATGTCTGGGAAAGATGTTCAAGACGAAAATACAATATCTTGTAACACTGTTCTTAAATCTATCCTAATATATTGGTGTGATTTGAACTATTAGGAAAAAAAAATTATGAATTGAATTGGGTTTTGATACGATGGGACTAGATGAATAATTAGGGATGGCAAAACGGGTGGCCCGCCCCGCCACCAACCCGCCAAAAGTGGGTTGGCTCGCCCCGCCACTTGAATTTGGGTTGAAAATCTCAACCCGTCTAATTTTATGGTGGGTTGGCGGGTCAACCCGCTTAAAAAATAAAAAATAAATTATTTTATAAATATTATAATATTACTTATTTTCATATCACATTCCTCTTAATTTTTTCCAATCTTAACTCACATGTGCTCGTGTGCAATTTACATAAATTAATTTTTAGTTATAGTATGCTATAAATAAGTTTGTAAGGAATATCTAACTAAAATATTATAGTATGCTAATTTTTAGTTAGATATTCCTTACAAACTTAATTTTATCTCCATACATAAATTATCTATATCATAAATAAAAAATTTCTTCTATATTTTTTCTAGAGAGTACTAAGATAACAAAAAATTAGATATCACAAAATCTTGAAAATAAATAAAATACTGTCTAATAGTAAAAAAATAAAAAATTGATCCGACGGGCCAACCCGCCCTGACCCGCCGCCAACCCGTTTTGTTAGATGTCTTACTACAAAATTTGAGCCCTTAGATATAAGTGGGATTAACGGATAAGATTAAGAGTGTAACTTACACTGGTATAAAATGATCCTGACGCTATATATATATATATATATATATATATATATATATATATATATATATATATATATGGCAGGTTATATTTACAAACTTTTTTGTTTCCAAACTCTTACAAACTACACTATATTCTCCCGGGAGAATACAAACTACACTATGTTCTCCCGGGAGAATATAGTGTAATTTGTAAAAAAATTCCAAAAAATTTGTAAACGGATCCTGTCCCTACACTATATTCTCCCGGGAATATGTAAAAAAATTCCAAAAAGTTTATAAACGGATCATGTCCTATATATATATATATATATATATATATATATATATATATATATATATATATATATATATATATATATATATATAGGGAAAAATGTTTATCATTTTAAAAGAAACAACTTATATCCTTTCACTCTCACAAAGAGGTGAGACTCACATCTTTATTTTTTTGTCAATTCTCTCTCATCCTTTATCTATCTCTTTCTCTCTCTTAAAATGACACAACCTTACATCATTTTAAATGACATACACTTTACTCATATATATATATATAAATGCTAATTTACTTATTTCCTTTTTTAAAACAAAATCCAAAAAAAATTGCATTAGTAATCATTATATATAACTTCTTAAGCAATATATATATATATATATATATATATATATAGGTTATATTTATAAACTTTTTTGTTTGCAAACTCTTACAAACTACACTATATTCTCTCGGGAGAATACAAACTACACTATGTTCTCCCGGGAGAATATAATGTATATATATATATATATGACAGGTTATATTTACAAATTTTTTTGTTTGCAAACTCTTACAAACTACACTATATTCTCCCGGGAGAATACAAACTATACTATGTTCTCCCGGGAGAATACAAATTACGGGAGAATATAGTGTAATTTGTATTCTCCCGGGAGAATATAGTGTAGTTTGTAAGAGTTTGCAATATTCTCCCGGGAGAATATAGTGTAATTTGTAAAAAAATTCCAAAAAATTTGTAAACGGATCATATCCCTACACTATATTCTCCCGGGAGAATACAAACTTTTGCAAACTACACTATATTATCCAGGGAGAATATAGTGTAATTTGTAAAAAAAATCCAAAAAGTTTATAAACGGATCTTGTCCTATATATATATATATATATATATATATATATATATATATATATACATAGGGAAAAATGTTTATCATTTTAAAAGAAACAACTTATATCCTTTCACTCTCACAAAGAGGTGGACTCACACCTTTATTTTTTTGTCAATTCTCTCTCCTCCTTTATCTATCTCTTAAAATGACACAATCTTACATCATTTTAAATGACATATACTTTACTGATATATATAAATGCTAATTTACTTATTTCCTTTTTTAAAACAAAATCCAAAAAAATCTGCATTAGTAATCATTATATATAACTTCTTAAGCGATATATATATATATATCATCGCTGGTCTTCTCTTTTTTTTTTCTTTTTTTTTTTTAAATACTTACATCATTAAGATTACCTCATCATCAAGCTTAGGGTATCCACCACAACCATTACGTTCTCTTGCCTGTTTTTGAAAATAAACAATTATTTTTTATTTTTGTACCTTTGAACAGTTTTTTGACAAAAAAAAAAAAATGTGTTTGATAACATGTTAAAATTTTATTCTGAAAATGAGAATTGCATTTAATAAAACAATAAATAATATAATAAAAAATAATTTCTATTAACTATACATTTTTTTTTTGTTCGAATCATCACCTTCTTTTTTTCATATGGAGCAGTGGCGGTAGCATGGTGGTGGTGGTCACACCAATTACAGATTCAGATTCTAATGGAGCTTTCCATGGCTGCTGCCTAGTACCTGCTAAGCACTTTAGCTCCATTGAGAAGGGAAGAAAAAAGCGGAGATTGGATATTTATTTATAAAATGCAAAAAAAGGGGAAAAATTCTTTAATTTTCTTTTGCAACAAAGAGTATATTACATCAGAAAAGAAAGACACAATGTCATCTTGTGGGCTCTTCCCCTTTGAAGGTGTTTGACAACTATAAGCTTGGCTTCTTTGGTTCTCCAATAGAAACATGACCACTTAGAATCGCATGAAAAGCAAAATGCTAACCAAATGAGTGCATAAACCTAACAGCCTCTTTATGATGATGCTGCCGGATGAATGCACCCTGGCAGAAGCAAAGCATAGCATAGTAGAATGGGAAAGTAAAAACACAATCCAAAATCTCCCAACCACTCCTTTGATTTCGAGCTTTTGTGCCACCAAACGCGTATAATTGAACCAAATATTAATGATTGTGTTGACTTAAAACTATGAACAGCACGCAAGCAAGAACTTGGAATAAACTTCTAATCAGTTCAAACTCAAAGTCTTTCTCAACTCGCCAATATCTTTAGCTCTTTCCTTAACAGAAGAAAAGTAAAGGTTGAAAATAGACGCACTTTTTTTATTAATTACGGTAGTCTTTCTCAACTCCCCAATATCAAAGCACTTTATTATGCATTTTTTTTCGTTTTTTCTTTCACAGTTTTTCATAACTAGATTTCTTTATGTCACTGTTCCGATCATCTTCTCCGGTGATCTTTCCGGTGATCTTTCCGGGTCTGTCGATTTTTAGTCCAGATCTGTGTCTCTTTTAGTTCCGAACATGTTTTTCTTCAAGATCTGAGTATTGTCGGTCTAATCCCTATTCTTATTCATGCTCAAGTTTGTTCGTCTGTACCACCATTGTTGCAGTTCCAGATCTGTGCTCGTGCCATCACCGTCGCTGGTTCGGTTCCGGTGGTCAGCCACCGTTGCAACATCAGTTTTTTTTTTTGGTCAACTTTTCCGACCACTTTCCGCCGTGCATGTTTTTCTTCTGGCATGTTCTTCTCCAAAAAAAAAAAAAAATTAGTTGCTGGTCAATTTTTTTCTTCCAGCACCTTCCATTTTTTTTTTTTCCGGCTGTGTCATCTCCCTTTCTTCTTATTCTTCGTTTGATTTTTTGTTTTCCTCTGTTTTTTGATTATGTCCACTTACAGTTTCTTGGCTTCCTTCCATGGATTTATATGCATTTTTTGTTAGCTCTCAATGATGCGCACAAAGTGTTTGATGTTTTTACGTGACCAAGGCATTTTGTTGCTACAGCTGTAGCTTATTCTGTAGCTCTCCTTCTGAAGATGGATTCAGCTCTCCAAATGGCGTTTGACCACGTAGCTGATTTTTATTTGGTTTTACTTTTATATTTCTGGCTTGTATTTGGCCACTTTGATTTTATTCCCACATATATTTGTGGTGTTATTCAAGTTTGATTTGGCTTATATTTGGCTTATTTTTGCCATTTTTTGACTTTATTTTGGCTTCCTAGTCAGGGGGAGCATTGTTCATGTTGCTGAAGTTTATTTCAGAACAGTTGATTTTGCTGATGTCCACCCCGACAGTTCATATTAGGTTGCTGATGTCCATCTCATCCCTTCCTTTCTTTGCTGATGTCCATTCCAGCATATTATAGCTGATGTCCATTCCAGCACTGTTTCTTTACTAGCTGATGATCATGTTATTTGGTTCTTATGTTTTCTTGATTTTTCTTTTTCAAGATGGAAGTTCTCTTTGTTCACTCTCCATCTTGAGGGGGAGTATTAGATATTAGGTATAAGGGTAGTTTAATATTTCAATGATATTCTAGATCTCTCTCTTTCCTCTTATGCTTTTCTATATAAGAGCTCACATATTGTACAAATTAATGACACAATCGATGAAATCAACATTTTCCTTTTTCTCTCTTTTACCTCCTAATAAAAACTACCCAAACCATTCATTGGGTCAAATAATAGAAAACTCTTCAATGCTCCAAACTGCAATAAATTTAACTTAAAACGGTTAGATATTAGGTATAAGGGTACTGTTGTCAAATTAACATGCAGAAATAAAAAGATTGGGAAGAAAGAACAGTGAGACACGCAAGATTTACTTGTTCAGAAACTTGTGTTACCAAGTTTCCTACATCAAGGGTCAATTAGGGATTAAAATCCCTGGTACTTGCACTATAACAGAATAAGAGTTTTAACAATATACACAACCAGTCAAGAAACAACTGATTGCAAATCACCCAAAGAAAGCCCCAAATAACAGAGTACAAATCGGAAACCCAAATCAACAAGTAACAAAGATACAACTGAAAACTCAATAGAGAAGAACAACCACAAACATGTAAACTCAGTTGTGGTACCAGAATCTCCTCCAAGATCCAAAGCTTTCACTGCACTTATTGATGTCTTCAAGAAGCCACCACCGAGACCCTCTTGTTCATGAACCAGCACCAAGTTCCAATGCTGAATCTGCACTCACACAAGAGAACTAGAACCAAGAAGAAGACTCGAAAGAAAGGGGTTAGCAAATCAGATTTATGGTTTCAAGAGAAACCCTAGCGGAGCTCAACACAAAGGGAATTCTTTCAATTGAGTATCGAGAGAGAAAGATAGCAATTCTGAATGAATGAGAAAGTGCAGCAAGCATATATCATATAGTAGTCAAAAACGCATAGCTTTAACTAATGCAATTACAAAGACAAGTATACCCCTATTTGTAATATGCATAATAGGTTTAACAATAAGGCTACTTATGGAAATATACCTATATGAATATAACAAACTCCACCTTATTTTCATAAGGCAGCAAGTGCAGTACCAGATGATGGAATTTAATCCCATGACCAATATCATTTTCAACAAGATTGACCCAGAACCTTCAACAAGCTCAAGGCATCCTTGAACTTATTTACAGGAACTGGCTTGGTGAAAATGTCAGCAGGGTTACAAGAGGTTGAGATCTTCTCCACCTCCACCTGCTTATCAGAGATAATTTCTCTAATAAAATGCAACCTAATATCTATGTGTTTTGTCCTTTCATGAAAGGCGCTATTTTTGGATAAGTGTATAGCACTTTGTGAATCACAATATACCTTTGGAATACCTTCACCTAGTCCCAATTCAGAGACTATACCCTTGAGCCACAAAGCTTCCTTAATGGCTTCTGTTAAGGCCATGTACTCAGATTTAGTGGTGGAGAGTGCTACCACATGCTGGAGGTTAGACTTCCAGCTGACCACATTTCCACCCACCGTGAACACATACCCTGTTAGAGATCTCCTCTTATCAAGATCTGCAGCAAAATCTGCATCACGGTATCCCTTAACAGAAAATTCATTAGATTCATCAGCAGTAAAATTTAAACAGTTATTACAGCATCCATTTAGATACCTAAAAATCCATTTTACTGCATTCCAATGTTCCTTATTCGGATTAGACATGAATCTACTCACAACACTAACACTATAAGCGATATCAGGTCTAGTGTCTATCATAGCATACATAAGACTTCTTATAGCATTAGAATATGGCACCTTATGCATGTAATCAGCTTCATCACCACTTAAAACACCATGTACTGGTCTTAATCTAAAATGTGCAATTAATGGAGTGTTGACAGGTTTAGATTGGTGCATGGCAAACAGATTCAGCACCTTTTTCACATAATGAGATTGAGACAGTGAGAGGACTCTTGCCTTTCTGTCTCTAAAAATGTCCATGCCTAGAATTCTTCTAGCAGGACCTAAAATTTTCATATCAAACTCACCCTTCAACATTTCCTTTAACCCATTGATTTTATCTATGTCATGAGAAATTATTAACATATCATCAACATAGATAAGCAGATATACATAACTATTTTCACTAGCATTCATGAAATACACACAGTGATCATAGCTACATCTATTAAAACCATGAGATGTTACAAAGTCATCAAATCTCTTGTACCATTGCCTAGGTGATTGTTTTAGGCCATACAAGGATTTCTTTAAAAAACAGACTTTGTTTTCAGAGCCTTTCTTTATAAAACCCTCAGGTTGTTCCATAAAAATATGCTCTTCTAAGTTTCCATGCAAAAAGGCTGTTTTTACATCCAATTGTTCTAATTCAAGATTAAAAATTGCTACAGCAGATAAAAACAGTCTAATAGAAGTATGCTTGACTACAGGGGAGAAAATATCATTATAATCCACCCCTTCCACTTGGGCATAGCCTTTGGCTACTACCCTAGCTTTATACCTTGGCCCTTCAACACCAGGGATAGAGGGTTTTCTCTTGAAAAACCACTTGCATCCTATTACCTTTTTATTTTGAGGTTTGTTCACTAGGACCCACGTCTGGTTCCTTTCAAGTGAACTCATTTCTTCCTCCATTGCTCCATGCCACTGTTTCCAAGTACTTGATTCTATTGCTTCCTTGTAGGTTGCTGGTTCCTCTTGCTCCATAAATTCTCCAACCTGTAAGGCAAAGGCAATTATATCAGCATGGGAAAATCTGCTAGGAGGTCTTATCACCCTCCTAGCTCTATCCCTAGTTAACAGATAATCAGTAGGAGGTTGCTCCTGTTGATTGTCATTTCCCCTTTGTTCCCTAGGGGCATCCGATAAGTGATCATGATTTTCTTCATGATCTGAAGGGTCCTCATCCTCAGAAGGATGAAAATCATTTGCAATCTGCCTAGAAGGTCCAGACTGCTCCACCTCCAGCTGGACTGTACTGGGGGAATTTCCTTGTTGCTTATTCTGCAAAACATTCTTGTAGAAAGTTAGTTCATCAAAAATAACATCTCTACTAATTATACATTTTCTCTCACTAATCAACCACAACTTAAAGCCCTTTGTGCCAGAAGGATACCCTATAAAAACAGATTTGAGGGCCCTTACACCAAGCTTATCTTGCTTGACATGAACATAAGCTAGGCACCCAAAGGGTTTTAAGTAGTTTAGATTAGGAGGTTTGTTATTCCACAGTTCCATAGGAGTTTTAAAGGCTAATGCAGATGATGGAGACCTATTTATAACATGGCAAGCTGTTGAAACAGCCTCTGCCCAGAATGATTTACCCAAACCAGATTCAATTAACATGCATCTGACTTTATCCAGAATAGTTCTATTCATTCTTTCTGCAACACCATTCTGTTGAGGTGTTTCAACACATGTTCTATGTCTAGCTATGCCATGTTGTTTGCAAAAGTCAGAAAACTGACTATTACAAAACTCAAGACCATTATCAGTCCTAAGTACCTTAACCTTTTTACCTTTCTCAGTTTCAACAGCCACTTTCCATTCCTTGAAGCAATCAAAAGCTTGATCCTTTTGCTTCAAGAATAAGGCCCACACTCTCCTTGAATAAGAGTCTATGATAGAGAGGAAGTAATTACAGCCTGAAAGAGAACTAGGGATATTGGGTGAACCCCAAAGGTCAGAGTGTATGTAATCAAGTGATTCATTAGCTTGATTTTTGGCTGCTGTGAAAGTTTGTCTATGGGATTTCCCTAAGACACAATTTTCACAGAAGTCAACTGGTAAAATATTTTTAAATGGCAGAACCCCTTGTTTACATAACTCTTGCAACCCTTGGTTGCTTATGTGTCCTAATCTCTTATGCCAGAGAAGGGACAACTCAGAATTTTTCAAGGCCACACAGGATTCCGGTCCTACTGCCTCACCACTCAGAATGTACAGACCATTCGCTAAATTTCCTTTCATAGCCACCATAGATCCTTTTACAACCTTAAGAGTTCCTTTTTCACTCTTAAAGATGTAACCATCCAAGTCCAACATCCCTAAGGATATTAGATTCCTCCTTAGTGTGGGGACCAGCCTTACATCCCTAAGGATCTTGACTGTCCCATCACCCATCTTGAAAGTGACCCTGCTAATTCCTGTTACTTGGCAAGTATTGTCATTTCCCATCAAAACCTTACCACCCTCAAGTGACTTAAAGTCACTCAACTACTCTCTCCTGGGTGTCATGTGGAATGAACACCCAGAGTCCATCACCCACTCTCTGTCATGGCTGTCCTTGGTCATAACCAAGAGTTCACCATTTTCATAGTCACTTAGCAGATTTGCATAATCTGTTTTGTGGCTATTCGAGGATGCAGATTGGGATTTACCCTTTTTAGGACAATTCTTCTTCAAATGTCCTTCTTTATGACAGAGCCAGCAGGTTAATTTTCCCTTATCCTGGGTTTTATTTTTATTTTTATCGTTATCAAAATTCTTATTCTTCTTCCCTTTATTATTAAATTGGGATTTCTTTCCAGATTTCCCTTTGACACTCAGCCCCTCCACAGGGGCCTTTTTATTGGAGTTCATCTCCAATTCCTTAGACCTAAGAGCTGCCATCACATCCTCAAGGGACAAAGACTCCCTACCATATTTTATGGCTGATTTTACATCCTTGAAAGTTTCAGTTAAGGAATTAAGGAGTATTATGGCTTGATTTTCATCTGAGATCTTCTCATCTACATTAGCTAAGCAAATAGTTATTCTTTTAAATTCATCTAAATTTTCATCTAGAGTCCTATTAGAATCCATTCTAAACCCAAACAATTTTTCTTTCAGAAAGATCTTATTTGACAGAGATTTAGTCATGAACATGGACTCTAGCTTAAGCCAAACACCAGCAGCTGTAGACTCCTCATCTACTTGTCTAAGAACATTGTCGGTTAGGTGTAAAATCAACAGACTATAAGCTATTTCCAACATTTCTTCTTTCTCAGCAGAAGACAAAGTTGGTGGAAGATCCTTCACACCACCCAAAGCCTTGGAACACTTCTGATGAACCAAGATTGCTTTCATCTTCTTCCTCCACATGTTAAAATCCCCCTTGCCGTCATATTTCTCTACCTCCACGCGAGCAGACCCCATCTTGTACAACAGAAAGATCCAAGAAAAAAGGGAGAAACAGAAGCGAGGAGAAAGCAAAATAATAGAGAAATATAATAGTGACAATTAATATGCACTTCAAGAAACAGATATTAAGAGTACTATGAAAAAACAGAGGTATAACGCAGCATATGCTAATCAATTTAACAGAGATCAAGAAAAGAAATATAATGAGAAATTATAGCAACCAGATCTCAGTAGCAAGAATCAAAAGATTAGCATGCAGAAGCATATAAAGAACACACGACAAGAATGCAAAGAACCTAAGCTCTAGATACCAATTGTTGTAAAATTAACATGCAGAAATAAAAAGATTGAGAAGAAAGAACAGTGAGACATGCAAGATTTACTTGTTCAGAAACTTGTGTTACCAAGTTTCCTACATCAAGGGTCAATTAGGGATTAAAATCCCTGGTACTTGCACTATAACAGAATAAGAGTTTTAACAATATACACAACCAGTCAAGAAACAACTGATTGCAAATCACCCAAAGAAAGCCCCAAATAACAGAATACAAATCAGAAACCTAAATCAACAAGTATCAAAGATACAACTGAAAACTCAATAGAGAAGAACAACCACAAACATGTAAACTCAGTTGTGGTACCAGAATCTCCTCCAAGATCCAAAGCTTTCAGTGCACTTCTTGATGTCTTCAAGAAGCCACCACCGAGACCCTCTTGTTCATGAACCAGCACCAAGTTCCAATGCTGAATCTGCACTCACACAAGAGAACCAGAACCAAGAAGAAGACTCGAAAGAAAGGGGTTAGCAAATCAGATTTATGGTTTCAAGAGAAACCCTAGCGGAGCTCAACACAAAGGGAATTCTTTCAATTGAGTATCGAGAGAGAAAGATAGCAATTCTGAATGAATGAGAAAGTGCAGCAAGCATATATCATATATTAGTCAAAACGCATAGCTTTGACTAATGCAATTACAAAGACAAGTATACCCCTATTTGTAATATGCATAACAAGTTTAACAATAAGGCTACTTATGGAAATATACCTATATGAATATAACAGGTACTTTAGTATTTCAATGATATTCTAGATCTCTCTTTTTTTTGTTATGTTCTTTTATATAAGAGTTCACATATTGTACAAATTAATGACACAATCGATGAGAGCAACATTTTCCTTTTTCTCTCTTTTACCTTCTTCTAATATGGTATCAAGAGCAATTCTTCATCCTTCTTTAATGGAGGTTCCGCTGCCATCATTAATATTTTTTTTAATCTCTTCATCCATATGTCCTTTGATTCTGTATCTTTTCTTTTCTATCGAGAGTTATCATTAGTCATTTCTTGGCCTTCTTTACATGTTCCATTTGTTAACTCCACAATAGTTTTGGAATCCGAAGAAATTTTGTTATCTTTTGTTAACTTCACATGTTCCATTTGTTATCTCTTCTTCCAGATCTGATCTTGTGAATTTTATTTTATTTTTATTATTCATTTTTTTCGTTTTTTCTTTCACAGTTTTTCATAACTAGGTTTCTTTATGTCACTGTTCCGATCATCTTCTCCGGTGATCTTTCCGGATCTGTCGATTTTTCGTCCATATCTGTGTCTCTTTTGGTTCCGAGCATGTTTTTCTTCAAGATCTGAGTATTGTCAGTCTAATCCCTATTCTTGTTCCTACTCAAGTTTGTTCGTTTGTACCACCATTGTTGCAGTTCCAGATCTGTGCTCGTGCCATCACCGCCGCTGGTTCGGTTCCAGTGGTCAGCCACCGTCGTAGCATCAGTTTTTTTTGGTCAACTTTTTCGACCACTTTCCGCCGTGCATGTTTTTTTTTTCTGGCATGTTCTTCTCCAAAAAAAAAATTTAGTTGCTGGTCAATTTTTTTCTTCCAGCACCTTCCACTTTTTTTTTTCTCCGGCTCTGTCATCTCCCTTTCTTCCTATGCTTCCTTTGATTTTTTTCCTCTGTTTTCTGATTATGTCCACTTACAGTTTCTTGGCTTCCTTCCATGGATTTATATGGATTTTTTGTTAGCTCTCAATGATGCGCACAAGGCATTTTGTTGCTACTGCTATAGCTTATATTGTAGCTCTTGTTCTGAAGATGGATTCAGCTCTCCAAATGGCGTTTGACCATGTAGCTGATTTTTATTTGGTTTTACTTTTATATTTATGGCTTGTATTTGGCCACTTTGACTTTATTCCCACATATATTTGTGGTGTTATTCAAGTCTGATTTGGCTTGTATTTGGTTTATTTTTGTCATTTTTTGAATTTATTTTGCTTCCTAGTCAGGGGGAGCATTGTTCATGTTGCTGAAGTTTATTTCAGAACAGTTGATTTTGCCGATGTCCATCCCGACCGTTCATATTAAATTGTTGATGTCCATCTCATCCCTTCCTTTCTTTGCTGATGTCCATTCCAGCACTGTTTCTTTACTAGCTGATGATCATGTTATTTGGTTCTTATGTTTTCTTGATTTTTCTTTTTCAAGATGGAAGTTCTCTTTGTTCACTCTCCATCTTGAGGGAGAGCATTAGATATTAGGTATAAGGGTAGTTTAGTATTTCAATGATATTCTAGATCTCTCTCTTTTCTCTTATGTTTTTCTATATAAGAGCTCACATATTGTACAAATTAATGACACAATCGATGAAATCAACATTTTCCTTTTTCTCTCTTTTACCTTCTAATAAAAACTACCCAAACCATTCATTGGGCCAAATAATAGAAAACTCTTCAATGCTCCAAACTGAAATAAATTTAACTTAACATTGCATCATTAGATTTGAATTAAGGGGAAAATATATGTTAACTTGGAAAATAAAATAAAAAAATGGAACATTCAAAATAATCTACAATGAGTGCAGATCTACTAGGGACTGTCACTTAGTGGAATCCACAATGTTCTACATGCAGCCACATTCAACTTTGGTTAAAACCATAAGGTAAATTTCATTTTTTTTTTTTTGTTTGAAAAAAATGTCTGTGGAATTTTTTAATGGAATTTTCAATTGAAAATTAATCTTTATAAAATTTAAATTATGTAAGAGATAGTATTGGCTCAAAGATTTCTCACCAGTTTCTTGAAACCTCACTTAGAATATTAAATTCCTTCAGTTTCGTGCAAGACTTAGAAGGAAGTTTCTTAGAAATCCTAGTTTGCTTGGGATCATTTTGTATTAAATACTTGGTCAACGTTGGTGTGTTGATGACTCTCGGTTCCAGGTCTCACGCCCTTCATAGAATAGCAGTAAGTAACCATCCTTAGAATTTGTCTCGCTGAGCACAAATTCTTTCTTACATTGACAACTTGTGCATAGGGGTGGTAAACGAGCCAGGGCCTTTGGCTCGACTCGTAAAGGCCTGAGCTCGTTTAATAAAAGCTCGTGTTGGAACCAGATTTGGACTTGTATAAAAGCTCGTTTAATAAAAAGGCCGCAGGCTCTAATTCATAAGCTCGGCCTTAGAGCCTCCCAGGCTAGCCTAGTCTATAAATATTTATTTATATTTTTTATACTACTTGTAATAACTCTCTCTCTCATCAATTTATTTCACCCAATTTTATTGGTTTAACAGACTTTTTGAATGATTTTGTTCTATATTATGCTATTTGGATATATATTTAATTTATGTATATTTATGGAATTACTAGTGTTGTTCTATATTATCCTTCATCCTCCTTTACACAAACAAACCCACAAAAACTCATTCGTTTCACTGTGCACTGCTTGTTTGTGTCAAATTTTTTATTTTATATTTTATTTTTGTTGGCACTTTTTTTTATAATGGGCTAAGATAATATAACTTGTTATCTACCTTCTCTCACTTTAATTTTTATTTATTTATTGTAGACTTTGTAAATTATTGCTGCAAATTGGAAGCTAAGGTTTCTATCTGGAAATTGATTTTTTGTGGAATTTTGTTATCTTATTTTTGTTCTTTAACATGCTAACAGGCTAAGACAGGCTTCACACGGGCTTTTATTTTTTGTAAATAAACCAGGCCACAGGCCAATATTATATTCGTGACAGGTAGGGGTGGTAAACGAGCCAGGAGCCTTTCAGGGGCCTTTGGCTCGGCTCGTAAAGGCCTGAGCTCGTTTAATAAAAGCTCGTGTTGGAACCAGGCCTGGACTTGTATAAAAGCTCGTTTAATAAAAAGGCCCCAGGCTCTAATTCAGAAGCTCGGCCTTAGAGCCTCCCAGGCTAGCCTAGTATATAAATATTTATTTATATTTTTTATACTACTTGTAATAACTCTCTCTCTCTCATCAGTTTATTTCACCTCATTTTATTGGTTTAACAAATTTTTTGAATGATTTTGTTCTATATTATGCTATTTGGATATATATTTAATTTATGTATATTTATGGAATTACTAGTGTTGTTCTATATTATCCTTCATCCTCCTTTACACAAACAAACCCACAAAAACTCATTCGTTTCACTGTGCACTGCTTGTTTGTGTCAAATTTTTTATTTTTTATTTTATTTTTGTTGGCATTTTTTTTATAATGGGCTAAGATAATATAACTTGTTATCTACCTTCTCTCACTTTAATTTTTATTTATTTATTGTAGACTTTGTAAATTATTGCTGCAAATTGGAAGCTAAGGTTTCTATCTGGAAATTGATTTTTTGTGAAATTTTGTTATCTTATTTTTGTTCTTTAACATGCTAACAGGCTAAGACAGGCTTCACACGGGCTTTTATTTTTTGTAAATAAACCAGGCCACAGGCCAATATTATATTCGTGACAGGTAGGGGTGGTAAACGAGCCAGGGGCCTTTCAGGGGCCTTTGGCTCGGCTCGTAAAGGCCTGAGCTCGTTTAATAAAAGCTCGTGTTGGAACCAGGCCTGGACTTGTATAAAAGCTCGTTTAATAAAAATGCCCCAGGCTCTAATTCAGAAGCTCGGCCTTAGAGCCTCCCAGGCTAGCCTAGTATATAAATATTTATTTATATTTTTTATACTACTTGTAATAACTCTCTCTCTCATCAGTTTATTTCACCTCATTTTATTGGTTTAACAAATTTTTTGAATGATTTTGTTCTATATTATGCTATTTGGATATATATTTAATTTATGTATATTTATGGAATTACTAGTGTTGTTCTATATTATCCTTCATCCTCCTTTACACAAACAAACCCACAAAAACTCATTCGTTCCACTGTGCACTGCTTGTTTGTGTCAAATTTTTTATTTTTTTTTATTTTTGTTGGCACTTTTTTTTATAATGGGCTAAGATAATATAACTTGTTATCTACCTTCTCTCACTTTAATTTTTATTTATTTATTGTAGACTTTGTAAATTATTGCTGCAAATTGGAAGCTAAGGTTTCTATCTGGAAATTGATTTTTTGTGGAATTTTGTTATCTTATTTTTGTTCTTTAACATGCTAACAGGCTAAGACAGGCTTCACACGGGCTTTTATTTTTTGTAAATAAACCAGGCCACAGGCCAATATTATATTCGTGACAGACTGACAGGTAGGGGTGGTAAACGAGCCAGGGGCCTTTCAGGGGCCTTTGGCTCGGCTCGTAAAGGCCTGAGCTCGTTTAATAAAAGCTCGTGTTGGAACCAGGCCTGGACTTGTATAAAAGCTCGTTTAATAAAAAGGCCCCAGGCTCTAATTCAGAAGCTCGGCCTTAGAGCCTCCCAGGCTAGCCTAGTATATAAATATTTATTTATATTTTTTATACTACTTGTAATAACTCTCTCTCTCTCTCATCAGTTTATTTCACCTCATTTTATTGGTTTAACAAATTTTTTGAATGATTTTGTTCTATATTATGCTATTTGGATATATATTTAATTTATGTATATTTATGGAATTACTAGTGTTGTTCTATATTATCCTTCATCCTCCTTTACACAAACAAACCCACAAAAACTCATTCGTTCCACTGTGCACTGCTTGTTTGTGTCAAATTTTTTATTTTTTTTTATTTTTGTTGGCACTTTTTTTTATAATGGGCTAAGATAATATAACTTGTTATCTACCTTCTCTCACTTTAATTTTTATTTATTTATTGTAGACTTTGTAAATTATTGCTGCAAATTGGAAGCTAAGGTTTCTATCTGGAAATTGATTTTTTGTGGAATTTTGTTATCTTATTTTTGTTCTTTAACATGCTAACAGGCTAAGACAGGCTTCACACGGGCTTTTATTTTTTGTAAATAAACCAGGCCACAGGCCAATATTATATTCGTGACAGGTAGGGGTGGTAAACGAGCCAGGGGCCTTTCAGGGGCCTTTGGCTCGGCTCGTAAAGGCCTGAGCTCGTTTAATAAAAGCTCGTGTTGGAACCAGGCCTGGACTTGTATAAAAGCTCGTTTAATAAAAAGGCCCCAGGCTCTAATTCAGAAGCTCGGCCTTAGAGCCTCCCAGGCTAGCCTAGTATATAAATATTTATTTATATTTTTTATACTACTTGTAATAACTCTCTCTCTCTCATCAGTTTATTTCACCTCATTTTATTGGTTTAACAAATTTTTTGATTGATTTTGTTCTATATTATGCTATTTGGATATATATTGAATACTGTACCAAAAAAAAAGATATATATTGAATTTATGTATATTTATGGAATTACTAGTGTTGTTCTATATTATCCTTCATCCTTCTTCACACAAACAAATCCACAAAAACTCATTCATTCCTGTGTGCACTGCTTGTTTGTGTCAATTTATTTTTTATTTTTGTTGACACTTTTTTTTTATAATGGGCTAAGATAATATAACATGTTATCTACCTTCTCTCAATTTAATTTTTATTTATTTATTGTAGACTTTATAAATTATTTCTGCAAATTGGAAGCTAAGGATTCTATCTGAAAATTGATTTTTTGTGGAATTCTGTTATCTTATTTTATTCTTTAACATGCTAACAGGCTAAGACAGGCTTCACACATGCTTTTATTTTTTGTAAATAAACCAGGCCAAAGGCCAATATTATATTCGTGACAGGTAGCAGGCTAAGGCCAGTTGGATACGTTTAAATATAGGCTTGGCCCGTTAAGATCAAAGCTCGGCTCGGCTCGGCTCGTTAACACCCCTAGTGACAGGTAACAGGCTAAGGCCAGTCGGACACGTTTAAATACAGGCTTGGCCCGTTAAGATCAAAGCTCGGCTCGGCTCGGCCCGTTAACACCCCTACTTGTGCAGAATAATAGTGCGTTCGTTTTGAATTAAATATATATATATATATATATATATATATATATAATGTATTTGACAAAATTATCTCATGCGCACACACACAATAAGTAAAATCCACTTTTTTTTCTCTCTCTCATTTTGTCGGTCCCATCAATTTTTTTTATGTGCATGAAATAATTTTGTGTTATACAATATGAGAAAATAAAGTTAGTTGGAATGCAATTAAAAAAACTGAATTTCCATTAAAAAAAACTGAATTTGACTTTTAATATGAAAATAAAAAGAAAGAAAAATATTTTCTCGCAAATTTTTTTAACAAAATTGTTCTATGTGATTATTGAGAATTATAATATCTCATGTTATCTCCCTTTTTTCCCATTAATAATTATTAGGGTCAATTATGGAATTATTTCCTAATTATCATAATTAATTCACTAATTACCTTAATTAGCGGTGCGGGTTCTTACAACATATGTCCTGAGTGACATAAATATTTTAGAGACAAAAGAGGTTTAGAAAATCATATGGAATCCATGGAGGCAAGTACAAATGCTTCAAATGTAAGTCTCCCTTTGATACTAAAACAGAGAGATGGACATTTTTAACACTGCAAGATGCAGAGAAAAAGGAGATTTTCTTATTTTATATATTTAAATTTTAAATATTGTATTTCTCTTCTTCTTTTTTAACGTTATCTTTTTGTTATTCAACAGAGCAATTTCCTTTATCTGTTAAATGTTTTGAGTAGATTTATGTTTGTCAGTTATCCACTCTTATATGGAAATCTAGTTCTTTGTCAAGGTTTATCTAATACATGAAATTCATAGTTATAATAAGCAGAGCATGTTAAGAAGATGAACAGATGACGTATAGAAGTTTGTATATTATGAATAAATAACAAAATGATGTTGATCCTTATATCCTGTTCTATAATATATTTGTTATTATTCTTATTTGGGGCAAAAGCTTCCAACCGGTGAACCTTTAGATTCTAAAGTATGATTGATTGTATTCTTGATCCCCTGCAAAAATATTATTTGGTAGCTTTAAGGCAGTAATACTAGGGATATAACATTGTAATAGTAGCCTTAATACTACTAGAAAATTTTCTAAGATTGATTTTTATTGTAAATATGTGACAAACTTCCTTGAATCTTAGAATTGACGAAAAACTTAAGTATTGCTTATTGTCAACAATTGTTGTCCTGCCAATTATTTTCTTTCTTTAATTATCACATCTCTTAAATGTGGATATTCGGATATTCCTAACATATGTCAATTCGTAAATTTTAATTTCTAGTTCAATCTCCAGCAAGCAAACTTGTTATGAAGAGAAGGTGTAGAGCTCCAAATTGGGTAAAGGATTATGTTGATAATATTCATTAGAAATATAGTTGTTAGAGATAATACACTTGTATAGGAGTAGTTACACAATAATTACAGATATAGTCATTCTGTTGTTAATATAATCCTTTGTAATTTGCACACAAGCACATGTGACGTGGCAATTAGTTACTTCTCTCCATTACTTGTGTCATGGTATTAAAAATGACACTTGTTTGTAATTACGGATTCATTCAGAAATAAAGAGGATTATTCAGAAATAAAGGGAATATTCTAGGGGAAAGATTGACTAGAGTATTCCCTTCCCCAGACACTCACGAAGTGGGTATTTGAACTGGGTCGGCCCTTTTTTTCTCTCTGTCTTCTCGTTCCTTTTTCTCTGATTTAGGGTTCAACCCTTTATCAAAGCTCTTGTTAGTTTAAGTCAAAATTGATTTTGTATGTGCAAATTTGAGATGTAACAAGAACAACAATGGTTAAGGGACGATTGTTCTTAAGGTATCCATTGGACGGTTCACAATCCATCCAATAAAAAAAATTAAATTTGCTAAATATTAATTATTAATAACCAATTAAAAATGGATGAATTGGATTGAGTTTTTGTATAATTGGACGGGTAATGGACTGATGGGTCCACAGGCTATTTTGCCCATGTCTGGGAAAGATGTTCAAGACGAAAATACAATATCTTGTAACACTGTTCTTAAATCTATCCTAATATATTGGTGTGATTTGAACTATTAGAAAATTTTGTTTATGAATTGAATTGGGTTTTGATATGATGGGACTAGATGAATAATTAGGGGTGGCAAAACGGGTGGCCTGCCCCGTCCCACCACCAACCTGCCAAAAGTGGGTTGGCTCGCCCCGCTCCGCCACTTGAATTTGGGTTGAAAATCTCAACCCGCCCAGTTTTATGGTGGGTTGGCGGGTCAACCTGCTTAAAAAATAAAAGATAAATTATATTTTATAAATATTATAGTATTATTTATTTTCATATCACATTCCTCTTAATTTTTTCCAATCTTAAGTCTAAATGTATGCTAATTTTTAGTTAGATATTCCTTACAAACTTATTTTTATCTCCATATATAAATTACCTATATCATAAATAAAAAATTTCTTCTATATTTTTTCTAGAAAGTACTAAGATAACAAAAAATTAGATATCACAAAATCTTGAAAACAAATAAAATAATGTCTAATAGTAAAAAAATAAAAAAATTGATCTGACGGGCCAACCCGCCCTGACCCGCCGCCGCCAACCCGTTTTGTCCCACAACCCAACGGGACGGGTTAAAGCGAGTTGGTGGGTAGAAATATGTAACACAACCCGTCCCATTTTGGCGGATTGACCCGTCAGGTTTAACCCATATAGCAGAATAAGAATAAAATTAATGGTAAGATCAAAGTTAAACAGAAAAATAAATTTATGCAGAATAATAACATTATGACAACTTTCTAAAAATAACTTAAGAGAAAACTTTTTAAATATAAACAATTAATTGAAAAAAAAAAAACGAAATAAGAGAATGAATTGCTCCCACAATATTACTTTCTCCTTCTTCTTTTGCAACCCCTCCCCCATCTCGGCGGTCTCTACACTCTTCTTTCCCCCATGTCTGCTTTCTTTCTTTTTCGTAGCCTCAAAATATATATATATATATATATATATATATATATATATATATATATATATATATATATATATATATATGAGGATTCTTACTACCAAAATTTTCTACTAACACCTTACTACCTATCTAATCATCATTGGATCAACATTTTTTTCAAAAACTTTTTAACATTCTCTCTATCTGATCCAATGATGATTAGATAGATAGTAAATTGGTAGTAGAAAATTTTGGTAATAAGAATATCCTCCCTATATATATATATATATGGGGCAGGTTATATTTACAAACTTTTTTGTTTGCAAACTCTTACGAACCACACTATATTCTCTAGGGATAATGCAAACTTTTGCAAACTACACTAGAATATTAAATTCCTTCAGTTTCGTGCAAGACTTAGAAGGAAGTTTCTTAGAAATCCTAGTTTGCTTGGGATCATTTTGTATTAAATACTTGGTCAACGTTGGTGTGTTGATGACTCTCGGTTCCTGGTCTCACGCCCTCCATAGAATAGCAGTAACCATCCTTAGAATTTGTCTCGCTGAGCTCAAATTCTTTCTTACATTGACAACTTGTGCAGAATAATAGCGCGTTCGGTTTGAATTAAAAAAAAAAAAAAGAAGAAATATAATGTATTTGACAAAATTATCTCATGCACACACACACAAAATAAGTAAAATCCACTTTTTTTCTGTCGGTCCCATCAATTTTTTTTTATGTGCATGAAATAATTTTGTCTCATACAATATGAGAAAATATATATCCTAGAAAAATATTTAGAAATGATTAAGTTTGTTGGAATGCAATTAAAAAAACTAAATTTCCATTTAAAAAAAAACTGAATTTGACTTTTAATCTGAAAATAAAAAGAGAGAAAAATATTTTCTCGCAAATTTTTTTAACAAAATTGTTCTATGTGATTATTGAAAATTATAATATCTCATGTTATCTCCCTTTTTTTTCCATGAAATACGTCTATGTAGCACTGATACTGACACGTGACACGATATGACATGACACTCCGACACGTTAATTGTAAAAAATGTTAGATTTCGACACATTAGGTCACGTTTTGATATTAAATAATTTTTTAAATTTATGTAATGTATATTATATTAAATATTTAATATTTAACAAAAAAATAAACTAAACTTATAATATTCATCAATTTTGCAAAGAAACCTAAGATATCCCAAATATTTACGTTAAATTTATTAAAATCGTAATCGTAATCCAACAAATCTAACAGTTGGAACTAAAAATTCAATACAATGCAACCTTTGAACCTTTTTTTTGAATTTCTATAACGCGTGTTAGAGTGTCGGGAAGTGTCGGAATGTCGGGAAGTGTCAGAGAGTGTTGGAAAGTGTCGGACACCACACGTCAGAATTTTTGAAGTGTCGTTGCTTCATAGAAATACGCTAACCCCCTTAGCTCTGCCGCATTTTACAATGGCTCTAAATTATGAGCTTGATTGCGATGACTCATATCCACCCTCCAGGTTGACAGGAGCAAAATACGGTTCCAGTTTCTTCCAAAATACACTAGAACAGCCAATAACTGCCAAGGCCCAAAGCAACATACAAATCAAAGGTTTTTGCATAAATACACACACAACCCAAAGGAGGCAGGTATACACAACTACAAAAGCACAAACCAATTTTGAGTTTAGTTACATACAGCTGGCATTGCAAGCAAAGTTAGCAGCAGCTAACAGTTCCTCACGGTCATCATCAAACTCCCCTGGCATTTCAGATGTTAGTACAATATAGCACTAACATTATGTTGCAAGGACAACATATGTGCTTAATTGCATTTTTTATTTTTTCTAATCTACTACTCACATTCATTAAGCTGTAAGAATACTTTTGTTAGATAACTTAACATGTATTGCAATAGTTAATTTAATTTGACATCAATTACAATACAACAATAATTTTAAACTAATTACACAATCACATAAATCTTGTACTCAAATTTTTTTCCAGAAATACCAGTGAGAAACGAACTAAAAAAATAGCAAATCCCCTTAGAAACGGAGCAAGAATATGAAAGAAAGCATAAGTGATGCAAGACAGCAGAAGTTGGGATTTAACATATGATTAGAGTTTTCTTTTTGTAAGAATTAAGGGTGGAAATTAGGGGAATTGAAGGCTCGTATGGAAAATGTGGGAGCAAGCAAAAGAATTAGGAGTCGGAAAGCAGCATTCATGTATAGATATAAAAAGATAAGTAAATAAAAGCTTATTGTATAAGTATATTATTGTAAACAATTCCATTTATTTTAATGCAACTAGTAGTTACATGAATGTATAGATATACCTGCAATATTTGGGGAATCAGTAGTCAATGGATTCCCAAGACGAGTGATTGCCTTCCTGTCAGATGATTTCTTCAAAGGAGGACACCCTGATTTACTGAAACAAAGACATAAATTTTAAAAAAAATGCCACCAATTTTCTTTATTATAGCGGTTACCAGAAGAGAGACAGGGAGAGAGAGAGAGAGAATATGTATACCTTCCTTTCTTTATAGAAGCAGGCTTCATATTTCTAATTGGCTTTGTCAATCTGGATGGGGATGAAACATTTTCACGTTTCACTCTACCTTGTTGAATGCCGTTATTAGCAACCTTGGAAATAAGCGGTTCACTAGTACCAACATCAGAAGGAGAGGTATGCACTTCATCACAACTCAAGACAGGGGAAACCACAATTTCTCTTCGAGTCCGGGAGATTTTTCGAGGTCTCTGCCCAACACATTGGTCCATATCCATATGGGATGATGATCTTGTAGGCAAAGAACGCTTACGATTGATAGTCTCGCTTACTGAATGAGGCTTGTTCACATTTGAAGGTTGTTCCCGGGCTTCAAGTGTTTGAGATGAACGAGTTACAGAAGATGAGTTTCCAGCCATCAAAGGACCAGTTCGCTGTGCCCTTGAAGCTTTGCCTTTTGACAATGTATAAATACCACCTGAGTAATTGTTGTCACGAACATTAAACCTAAAAATAAAAGGAAAAAAAATAAGAAGAGATTAGTCATAAACTTGTAATATAATGTTATATCAGAGAAACAAAAGCCGCTTAAGGCGAGGCACTACACAAATGAGCAGATACATACATGTTTCCTTTAAGTACAGTCCGTTCCTTATTTGATCCATCTATTGAATCCCTTGACACCTTTTCTTGCTCGTTCTTGGCAGCCTTACATGCATTGGAACTAGCAGGCAAGGAAGCAACATCGAGCTTACTATTACTTCCAGAAAATCCTGATCTGCGAACACAATGTTGCACAATGTTGCAAGATTTATTGATTGCTGTTATAGCATACCAAAAGTATATTTTAAGATCATAACAAGAAAGCTACTGAATCATGAAATATGACCACAATGTATGTGGTTAGACACTTGAGCTTTTAGGAGAGAGGGTATGAATGTCAGAGAATCAACTTGCCATATCCAGAAGTCAATCCATCATAACTATTACCTATTTTCATAGCTTCTTAACCTTCTCTGATAAGGTTATTTTGTTGGAAGAACTTATAAATGCATAAACACAATATATTCCTAAGTTCAATATGATAAATTCACTTGTTATGAATTAACATGTTTCACAATTCACTTTACACAGCTTGTCAGATAATTTCCCAGACCTCATGAATTGTAGTCATTTCTTGACACTATCAGAAATCAAAGCATTTCATAAACTTGCATTACCTAAAACCTTGGGCATCCGAAGACTGCAGACTAGACTCATTAGATAGCTTTAGCTGCATAACCCTTTTCGGCTCTCCCTCACCATCAATGGATCTGGCAAAAACAGTGCCCGTGGAACGTTTTCTTTTCATTTTTCTGTCCGACGTTTCTCCATCTCCAGGCAATCTTCGAATCTTCTCTTCGACGATATCACAAACTTTGCCACCATTCTTGATGCTGTCTCTATCCTTTCCAAGGGCCATAGGCTTCCTCACAGAGCTAATACTTTGTTCGTCAGCCTAGTGTTGTTTGACAAAATATATAGAGAGTACAAATTAGAATGTAAATTAAATAGTAAATTAGAAAAATATGTAGCTATTATGAAACAAAGGAACATAGAGATGAGAACCAAAGCAAAATCAGTTATCAATGCGACTTTAAATAAGTATTAGGCTTCAATGAGTTACACAAAACAATTCAAAGTATTTTAATCCTTTCAACCTCTCCCTGTCCGCGCACATCAACTGGTTGCTTCACATTGGCGTTGTAAATAAAAAGCCCAAACAGGTTAAGCTCCAACTGCACATTATCAAACACTTGCTGTTTAAACTGTTTGGTGCCACTGAAAATCTCTTCCATGGTCATGGATGCAGCGAGGACACGTGTCTCTCTCTCTATGATACCTTGGACAAGCTCTTCGACATGGTTAGATAGCTTGTCATGAGCTGAGAAGAGCCTAGCGAATTTGAGAAGGCTGTCTTCGTCGTCCACTTTGGGACCAATGGTGAAGACAGCAGGGAGCAGGAAAGGGAGCTTCTCTGCGCTCATGGCTTGGACTTCGAAGGTGTAGTTAACCGGAGAAAGGTCCAAGACGGTGCATGCCTGACCTGGCAAAACCCATCCTTTCTTTACGAGCTTTAGGTCTTTGATTCCTACCCCAGTGATAACCAGGTATTCGGATGTCTTTGCTACCCTATACATCATTCCGCTCTTGGTTTTGCAGGAGTGATGATGTTTCCTGTGGACTCAGACTTGATCTTGGATACTGCGAAATCGACACACAAAACGAAAAAACAGAAAAGAGAGAGTGAGGAGAAAATCAACACGACGATTTACGGTGTAAGGCTTTCACTTTACGAACAAATATAAATAGACTTCAGAAACCGTCAAATAGCATTTATTATTTATTCATGGGCCAAGCACAAATTAGTAATAAATTAAAGATATAATGACTCAGCAATTCGTCCGTTACGAGTCCGTAATAAGTCAGTTATGAGTCAGCTACGAGTTGACACTAAATCAATTATAAGTTGACTTGAGTCGATAAGGTATCTATAGAAAAATAAGTTATTTTGCTTACTCTTATTTTATCTATCTTTGCATATTTCTCTTAATACCGATCAATTACAATCCATCCCATCCGATGGTAATATTTGTGAAATAAAATAAATCATTTTTCCTTCTCTTTCTCCTTATTCCTTACCACACCCTTACTCTCTTCTTATGTGACCTGTTGAAAGGAAGTTTGTAAATTTAAATTACTGTTAGAAAGTTTTTTTAAATTTACTGTTACAAAGTTATTAGGACAAAGTTTTTTTTAAATTTACTGTTAAAAAGTTATTAGGACAAAGTTTTTTTAAATTTACTGTTACAAAGTTATTAGGACAAAGTTTTTTTAAATTTACTGTTACAATATATTATTATAACAAAGTTTTTTTAAATTTACTTTACAAAGTTTACTTTTTTTAAATTTACTGTTACAAAGTTATTAGGACAAAGTTTTTTAAATTTACTGTTACAAATTTACTATTGATCAGATTGTATAGGATAAAGTTGTTAGGATATTTTTCCTATTATTATTCAGAGGTGTTTTGTACACTTGTATATATACCTCATTGAAGAGGAAGATGATTAACGAATGAAAAGTATCATTATTCATCTGTATTGCATTCTGACATGGTATCAGAGCCTGGTTGATCATTTCGACAACGAAAGATACATGCTCGATCAAACAAGAACAAAAAAAGAAGAATACCATGTTGCATTTAATATGGGTTGAACCCGACGCATTTATCAGTCGGGTTCAACCCATATTACCACATCTAGCAGGCAGTACCAAGAAGAATTATAATTTTATTAAATAATTTTTAATTTTACTAAATATTTTTTTATTTTACTAAAAATATTTTTTTATACAAGTAGAAATTGAACACATAATAAATATTTTTAAGCTTTAGATAGGTCAAATACAAATTATAGTGTGGGCCAAATTATATATAATTATATATAATAAATATAATTTGTTAAAATTTAACCCGGGCCGAGGCCACACCCCCACACCCACAATACATGTGGCTCCGCCACTGAGTGAAAGCTTCATATTATTTCTCATTCTTGAAAAAAAATTTCATTTGTAATAACGGAAAATACAAATATATTGGATAACATGAGAATATATTGGATATCTAATATTAGTATCCTATTGTAACACTCCCTGAACTTCAGAATCACCCTATCATATAAGACAACCCTATGATATATTTACGATAATCATTATATTATCAAAATTCATATAAAACTTTTACAAACTAAGATTACATGTATGATATATTTACGATCATGATTATATTTTCAAAATTCATATAAAACTTTTAGAGACTAAGATTACATGTAATAAAATTCAAATTAATAAAACTAATTTATTACTCCCTACAGATCAAGTAGGGATTAAGATTACCTAGTCTGCATGTTTGGTGACTTGTAGAATTTGGGGAAAAGAAGCGGTTGTGTTGAGGTAAGAAGAGAGTAGCAGAGGAGAAGAGGAGAAATATTGAGGATTTGAAAGTGAATTGGTCTGGTTAGGCTGTGCCTCTATTTATAGTTGAAGTTTTAGGCCCGGGCATGGGTTTCATGCAATTTATTTCCTTATTCTTCATTGATGTATCTGGTTCAAATATTGGCTTCATACACTATTTCATTTTTATTCTTAATTTCTTATGGCTCAATATATAGCTAACTTATTTGATAACTCAAGGATTAACTCATCATATCTAATAAAATATTATTTTGTGTTTAAATATAAGATTTGAAAAGAATTGTAAGTAATATATATATATATATATATATATATATATATATATATATATATATATACGTTTTATAATGTAAATCTTTTGACATCAGCGTCAAACTTTAAAATTAATTTAATTTTAGGTGAATCAAATCGTAATTTTATTATTTTTATATCATTACTTTTACAAATACCCTTCATTAATTCACCTAAAATTACATAAACACCCTTAATAAACAAGTACTTATAAATTTAATAATATATATATATATATATATATATATATATATATATAATTTTTGACATTTATAACATTTGGCATCAATATTATTCAATTAAAAATAACAAGTACTTATTATTTCTAATATTATAATAAAAGTATTATTATTATAATTTCTTATATAATATTATTCAATTAAAAATATGTTATTTCTTATTTATTATTGTATATACTAACTAGAAATTCTGTTATAAAAAATAACTAAAAATTCAAAAAAAAATTGCATAACATTAAAAAATCATGACCTTTAAGTACTAACCATTTGTATTTCACTAAAAGAAAATTAAGAAAAAGGGAAAAAATGTATAAACATTAGTAACATAGGTATATTTTGAATTTCAGATAATCACAAGTCGATTTTTTTAGATATTAAATTAGACGTCGTAATATTTGTTGAACATTCAAAAGGTACTTTACTCTATATTATTTCTCATTCTTAAAATTCTTTGGCACTAGTGAAATCTATGAATTTAAGTGAAAGCACTGGCGGAGCCAGGCACAAGTTTGAGCCCAGGCTAAAAAATTATACGTGTATTTATTTTTCTTAATTTTGGTTAGTTTATATCATAATATATTTAAATTGGGGAATGATCCATTTACTAATTTGTTTTTACAAATTTTTGCAAATTATACTATATATTCTCGTAAATACATAGTATAACCTAGTGTATTTCCGGGAGTACATAGTGTAATTTATAAACAAAAAGTTTGTAAATATAACCCTCACCATTTAGATCATATTAAATACAGAGCACCTGAGGAGGCGTGATGGCAAAACGGGTTGGCCCGCCCCGACCCGCCCCGTGAATTTGGGTTGAAAATCCCAACCCGCCCTATTTTATGGTGGGTTGGCGGGTCAACCCCCTTAAAAATTAAAAAATAATTAAAAAATTAAATAAATTATATTTTATAAATATTGTAATATTACTTATTTTCATATCACATTCCTCTTAGATTTTTTCCAATCTTAAGTCTAAATGTATGCTAATTTTTAGTTAGATATTCTTTACAAACTTGTTTTTATCTCCATACATAAATTACCTTTATCATAAATAAAATTTTTCTTCTTTATTTTTTCTAGAGAGTACTAAGATTACAAAAAATTAGATATCACAAAAGCTTAAAAAAAATACTATCTAATAGTAAAAAAATAAAAATAAAAATAAAAATTTGACCCGGCGGGCCAACCCGCCCCGACCCGCCGCCAACCCGTTTTGACCCACAACCCAATGGGGTGGGTTGAGGCGGGTTGGTGGGTTGAAATATGTAACCCAACCTGCCCCTTTTTGGCGGGTTAGCGGGTTGACCCGTCGGGTTCAACCCATATTGCCACCTCTAGCAGGCAGTACCAAGAAGAATTATAATTTTATTAAATAATTTTAATTTTACTAAAGATATTTTTTTATTTTACTAAAAATATTTTTTTTATACAAGCAGAAATTGAACACATAACCTAATACAACTTACCCAAATCTCTTACCAAAAATATTTTTAAACTTTAGATAGGCCAAATACAAATTATAGTGTGGGCCAAATTATAATTTTAACCTGGGCCAAATTATATATAATTAAATATAATAAATATAATTTGTTGAAATTTAGCCTGGGTCGAGGTCACACGCCCACACCCACAATACATGTGGCTCCGCCACCGAGTGAAAGCTTTATATTATTTCTCATTCTTAAAATTCTTTTCCATCCGTAATAACGGAAAATACAAATATATTGGATAACGTAGGATATATTGGGTATCCAATATTAGTATCCTATTGTAACACTCTCTGAACTTCAGAATCACCCTATCATATAAGACAACCCTATGATATATTTACGATCATCATTATATTATCAAAATTCATATAAAACTTTTAGAGTCTAAGATTACATGTATGATATACTTACGATCATGGTTATATTATCAAAATTCATATAAAACTTTTAGAGACTAAGATTACATGTAATAAAAATTAAAATTAATAAAACTAATTTATTGCTCCCTAGAGATCAAGTAGGGATTAAGATTACCTAGTCTGCATGTTTGTTGACTTCTAGAATTTGGGGAAAAGAAGCAGTTGTGTTGAGGTAAGAAGAGAGTAGCAGAGGAGAAGAGGAGAAATAATGAGGATTTGAAAGTGAATTGGTTTGGTTAGGCTGAGCCTCTATTTATAGTTGAAGTTTTGGGTTCGGGTATGGGTTTCGTGCAATTTATTTCCTTATTCTTCATTGATGTATCTGGCTCAGATATTGGCTTCATACACTATTTCATTTTTATTCTTAATTTCTTATGGCTCAGGATATAGCTAACTTATTTGCGAACTTTTTTTTTTTTTTTTTGGAAACCGAGAGATCGAAACCTAAACTGAACCAATCTATAGCCTAGCTTAGCAAGAATAAGCCCAAACCAAAGAAAAGGCAGCCTTAAAACAAATGTTTTATGTTTATTATGTTGTAGAAAAAATGATTGTGTAATGTTATAGAGATTCGTTTTGCGTGCCATATTTTTTCTTTTTGTTTTTGTTTTAAAATGTGTGGGCCCCACAAAATATTATGTGTGTAGGAAAATTTGTTGTGTTATATTAAACCCATCTACATGCTTGTATGCTTGTTAGTTCAAGTTCAAGTTTTTTTTTTTTTTTCCTTTCTTTAAGCCACGAATGCAAAAAATATCATGTCACGAGATATACTATATTTCGCTAGATTTCCTTCGACCGAACTATCCGACTAAACTAAAAAATTCCTAAAATACTATCAACTCAAACGGTAAATCAATATCTTAAACTAAGCTGTAGTGAATGAAAGCTATATCTGTAACTCTCAAAAGATGTATCTCGATAAAAGGGTATTCAAGGAGAGAATAGTATAGACAAAAGTAAGAGAGTCGTAAGCGCAATTGCAAAGGAGACTATGAGATTTCACTGTCTATTAGTTCCATAGTATTTCTTTTCTGTGACGGTTGTTTTAAATAGTTAACACTATTAATTTGGTGTTTTCGTTGAGAGAAACTTTCACAAGAAATATGACTGAAGGAACTCGCTCCATAGTGAAGATGAATATGATGGAAGAATGTATTGCCAAGCTTGCTCGCCAAGAAGAGCAGTTTAGTGCCTTTGGGAAATTGCTCCAGAGCATGAACCTAAAATTGACATTAATGGAAGCCAAGTTGGATCATAATTAGAAAAATAAAT
This sequence comes from Gastrolobium villosum, assembly GCA_032173675.1. Taxonomy (NCBI): domain Eukaryota; kingdom Viridiplantae; phylum Streptophyta; class Magnoliopsida; order Fabales; family Fabaceae; genus Gastrolobium; species Gastrolobium villosum. The sequence goes on along the minus strand of JAVKPL010001991.1, from coordinate 26,138 downwards.
TTGAGCTTAAGGGTGGAAGTAGCACCGAATCCGGATTAAATACTTTCTTTGGAAATAATGCGTATAAATCGGTGAAATTCACAATACCTAGGTTTGCAGGAGGAAACCCAGAACCCCGGATCCACAAGATTCAGCAATTCTATGGATTCCACAACTTACCGGATGGTGATAAGCTTACACTGACTTCCTTCCAAATGGACGGAGCGGCCGAAGACTGGTTCCATTGGATGGAACGAAGCTAGAGGTTAACAATTTGGGATGCATTTGTAGTAGCATTACGCTCACGGTCCGGTCCTTCCAAGTATAGAGATCTCAGAGGCGAATTGGGGAGATTGACACAAAGCAATACAGTAGAAGAATATCAGAAGGTGTTTGAACAACTGTCCAATCAGATCATAGGGATCGATGACATTACCTTGCAAAGTTACTTCAAGAATGGGCTCAAATCAAAAATTCGAAAAGAGGTCTGAATGCATCTCCCTGAATCATTGCAGAATGCCATTGAATTGGCTAAAGTGGTTGAGGACAAATTGAATGATCGAGCTCCTGCACGATTGGGGTACCCAAAAAAATTACCAGTAGCCATACGGTTGGGAATCAAGCAGGCTTATTACCAACTCCAACCAAAGGGGTGATCAACACTGTTGGAACATCAAAGAATATAGTACCCATCAAGCGCTTGTCAGCTGCAGAAATGATGGAAAAAAGAGAGAAAGGGCTCTGTTATTATTGTGATAAAAAATTCAACAGAAACCATGTATGCAAAGGGAAGATGTTCCTAATTTTTACTCAAGAAGGTGAGGAGGATGAGAAGGATGAGGAATTCGAAGTCACAAACGAGAAGATTGGAGGTGAGGAGGAAGTACCTGGCATCAGCTTACATGCTATAGACGTCCAATATTCTTCTAGCACCCTGCGGTTGAAAGGGCTCATCAACAAGAATCCTGTACAAGTTTTGGTGGATGGAGGATCTACTCATAATTTTGTGCAAGAGAGGGTGGTCAAATTTCTCGGGTTGGAGGTGAAACCCATTGGCCAATTTAAGTTGTTAGTAGGGAATGGAGCCAGTTTAGGATGTAAGGGGGTTTGTCAACGAGTAGGGCTGGAATTACAAGGGTACAAATTTTTTCCGGGTCTATTTGTTCTCCCTATCCAAGGAGCCGAGGTGGTACTAGGTGTTCAATGGTTATCTGAGTTTGGGGATGTTACTATTAATTACAAATAACTGGTTCTAAAATTTGAAAAAAAAAGGGAAGATGATTGATCTGCAAGGGGAGACAAGGATACAAGTGGAACCAATAGAACTACATCAGCTTCGCAGGCTAACCAACTCGGATGTTGTGGCTACCTATTTCCAGTTACAGACTATTGACCACAAGTACTCGAAGGAACCAGGCACGGAGGAAAGGTGTCATTCTTTGATACAACCAAATGCAGGAGTATGAGGACCTTTTTGCTACTCCCAGCCAGCTACCCCCCACACGGTTAGAGGACCGTCGAATCCATCTGGAACCTGGCACCAAAGTAGTAAACGTTAGACCATACGGGTATCCTTATTTTCAAAAAACTGAAATTGAAAAGATGGTGAAAGAAATGTTAGATACCGGTATCATTAGGCCTAGCTTGAGTCCTTTTTCGTCTCCAGCCCTGTTGGTAAAAAAGAAAGATGGGACATGTAGGTTCTATGTAGATTACAGGGCACTAAACCAAGTCCCCATACCAAACCGATTTCAGATTCCTACAGTGGATGAAATGTTAGATGAGTTAGCAGGGGCAGTTATTTTTTCCAAAATGGACCTACACTCAGGGTACCATCAAATCAGAATGGCTCATAAAGATGTTTATAAAACAGCTTTTAGGACGCACCAAGGGCACTACGAGTTCATAGTAATACCCTTTGGACTTACCAATGCACCGGCAACCTTTCAAGGTATTATGAACTCAATTTTGAAGGAATTTCTGCGCAAATTTGTTATAGTATTCTTTAATGACATACTGATATATAGTAAGTCATTGTGGGAGCATGTGGAACACCTACAAAAGGATATGGGTTGTCTTAGACAACATCGGTTGTATGCCAAAAGGTCAAAGTGTTCATTTGCTCAGGAGAAAGTGGATTACTTAGGTCACATAGTGGATGCAAAAGGGGCACGACCGAATGTGGGCAAAATACAGGCAAAAATGGAGTGGAATAAACCAGCCAACCTGAAACAGTTGTGCGGTTTCCTTGGATTGGCAGGGTATTACCGCAAATTTGTTCGCGGATTTTCTCAAATTGCAGCCCCCTTAACTACCATACTGCACAAAGACGCCTTTAATTGGAATGATAAAGTTGAACAAGCTATGTCAGAACTAAAGAGAGCCTTGTCTAATACACCTATTTTAGCACTGCCAGATTTCACTAAAAAGTTTGTGTTGACTATAGATGCTTCAGGGATCGGAGTGGGAGCAGTGTTAAGTCAAGACAATCGACCCATAGCCTACTTCAGTAAGAAGCTCAATCCTAAGATGCAACAAGCTTCAACCTACGTGAAGGAGATGTTTGCGATCACTGAAGGGGTTTCTAAGTGGAGACAATATCTCCTAGGGGGACCTTTTATTATTAGAACTGACCAGAAGAGTATCAAGGATATGATGGGCAGGTTATACAAACCCCTGAATAGCAACGCTTTTTAGTAAAATTGCTTGGATTTGACTACACCATAGAGTATTAGCCTGGGAAGATAACGAACAAATTAAACTATGTTGCAATGAAATTCGAATAGGCCCAAGATTCATCAACCAAGATAGTTTAATGGGTGATGGGATCTCTATGTTCTCATGAGCAAAGAATTAATGAATTAGAAAACCATTAGTTCCAACATATTGTACAACAGGATGGTTTAGAAAATTCAAAAATGCTTTCAAGGGGACCAATTTAGGTGGTCGTGGTCAAAGTCAAAGATGTGGAAAGGAGGATAGTTCAACAAGAATAATCAATATGTTAAAAAGGACCAGGGAATTGTGTTTACCAATTGAAAATAGCATTTTATGGATTGAAAAGAAAACTCCACAAGCTTTTTTTTCTTGCATAGATCATACATGTTGCAAGACGGATATTTTAAGTTCCCTTATGAACACATGTTGTATGTCAAGACAAAAACAAAGGTGATACGATGATTGTATGTTTGTAGAATTCTGAAGCAATGCTTGCATAATTCAGGAAGGCTATAACGCTCTAATTTGAAATGACAAACACAGGTCATATGTCTTACTTCTTGGGTGTAGAAGTATAAAAGATGGAAGATGACATCTTTATTTTGCAAAAGAAATGTGTTGGTGAATTTTTATTTTATTTTTTAAAAAATTAAGATGGAATTTGTTAAATCTATAAAATAAAAAAAATTGTAGTTGCAAAATGCTTGGAAATGAAGAAAGTCGTAAGGAGGTGTTTGGTATGAATATTTTGTGTGGAATGATGGGAAGGTGGGTGGAGAATATTTTTTAGCCATGTTTGGTATAAAGAAACTTAAAAAAAGCCAAGGAAAAAAAGTTATCAGTGATTCAAATTTTTGTACTAAATACAACTAACAAATTATACCCCACAACATATGGTATTTTTTTTATCCATGAAATCAGAATCTGGTTTTAATGATTTGAGACCAAAATGCCCTATTGTAATATATCTGAAAATGTGTAAGTAGACATCGCAGAGAAGCACGCCATGGAGAGAAAGCTTCCTCGTCTTAGTCTGCACATCTCCGCGTCTCTGATTTGTGACTTGGTTTTGTCCGAAAAATGCTTATTCGTAAACTGGTAGATGTGCCCTTTGACATTTATCAGGAATCCCACTACTGTGGGAGCATCCTGGAGCTTCCGATTTGTGAAAAAAAAGGCTTTGGTGCTTCTTTTGAGGTATCTTTGATCCGTTCCATTATTACTTTGTCTCTCAAGTTCATTCTGTTTGGAATGATGTTAAAAGCTAAATTGGTATTTTATGTTAACATTCCCTTCAATATTTTACAATCAACCAAACAACTCATCAGTAAAATTAACCAAATTTTTCCGGTAAAATTTTGGCCTACCAAACAACTTTTCATTACTTTCTCGGGCTAAATAATTTTCCACCATATTCTCAGAATTTTTTTTCTCGGATAAAAAAAATATCTCTTGTACCAAACATCCCCCCTAATGGTAAATTGATAATTCCTACACATTATAAAAATTAGGGAAAAGTTGACAAATTTTTTTATCATTTTGCTTTTAATTCGCTTAATCCCCTATTTTTAATTTGAATTACTTACTCATGGTTTTCTTCCATCAAAACTCATCCCTAATATTGTTAGAAATTTAACTAACTTATCTAGTATACCCTTTTTAGAAGAAGAAAATAAATTGGGGATAAAAAGGAAAAAATAAGACCAAATATGTTTAAAACTTACAATACTTATACAAAAGACTAAACGAAAAAAATGAAAAATAAAAATCAAACATGTCTAAATCAAAAATAAGAAAATAATTTTAGTACAAAAAGAATAAAAGAAAAAAAACCTAATATGTTGGAAACTTAAAATAGTAAGAGGAACAATTAAAAGTAAAAAAAAAAAAAATTAGATCAAATAGAAGACAATATAAGATCAAATATGTCTAAATCTAAAAAAAGAAAAGAAAATAGACTAAGCACAAAAAAGTAAGACAAAATATGTTAAAAACTTGCAACACTAATTTGTTTTTCTTCTATTTTTTATTTGTCATATTTTTTGTCTATTTTTTTCCTATTTCTTTTAATAGGATAGAAAAAACTAAAAGTGAAATATATATATATATATATATATATATATATATATATATATATATCAAAAAGAAGAAAAATAAGGTCAAACATGTCGAAAACTTACAATACTAATTTATTTTTTCTTCCATTTTTTGTCTTATTTTTTCTTCTATTTTTTTTTTTGTCTTTTTTTTTTTGTCTTCATACTAATTTCATCTTTTTTATTAAGACTAATTTCATTGTTTTTTTTTTGTTATAATTTTTCATTGTTTTTTACTTTTAGTCTTTTTCATTATTGTTGTAAGTTTTTAACATATTTGACATTTTTTTCCTTATATCTTTTTGTTCCCAATCTTGTTTCTTCTTCTTGATTTAGACATACTTATTTATTTTTTTACTTTAAGTCTTTTCTGTAAGTGTTAGTAAGTATGCAATATATTTGGTCTTATTTTTCTTTTCTTTTTTCTTTTTTCTTTTTCCTTTTTTGTCATCAATTTGTTTCTTTTTCTAAGAATGTAAAATAGGTAGATTAGTTAAATTTATAATGATATTAAGGATGAGTTTGGATAAAAAAAACCATAGAGGGGTAAGTGATTAAAAACAAACATAAGGGACTACGTGATTCAAAGCAAAATCATTGGGGTTTTTGAACTTTTCTCCAAAAAGTATGTTGGTAGTCCACACTATTTGACTTCACCTAGGCTATACATCGTCTATGAAATATGAATTATGAGTCATTATATGGAAACACAACAACAATCACATTTGCAGGCAACAAAGCGAATCTTGAGATATGTTAGTAGTACTCGATATTATGGTATTCTATACACTCACTCAGATATTTCATCTTAGTAGGCTATACATATAGTGATTGGGTTGGAGATATGGAAACTTGTAAGAGTACTTTTAGTTATGCAATTTATCTTAATATGGGGTGATCTCATAGTCATCGAAGAAACAACATAGGCTAAGTATATAGCAGCAACAACAAAAGCATGTCAAGCAGTATGGCTTCGAAGGATACTCATGGAATTAAAGCTTGGGCAAGATACAAAGATTATATGTGATAACAACTCAACAATTGTGTTGGGCCGAGTTGTGCTCAGGGAAAAGTGGGAGGAAAAGTAATCTGGAGCAACAATTATGTTCGAAGAGCAATTAATCATGTAAAGAGAAAACCTCCTAAACTGTGCAAGTGTACGCATCAAGTAATATAGGGTCTCTTATGAGCCCCGGATTATCGTCCTCAGGGAACAATTGTAAAAGTGACGTTTAAAAGAAATGTAATTAAGAAAAAGTAAACAGAGACCAAAATTAAGTAAAGAGAAATTCGCTTCAAGGATCCAATTCGTTCTCAAACCAAGGTTAGCCAATAAGCACTTGTCACCAGTTGATTGAACAGAGCCAAAGAATCTGAGTGACTAAGAGCTACGTCTTCCCCTTAAGTTTTATTGAACTTGCCTTGAAGAAAATTGGAAAATGTGGGAATTGGGAGCAATCAACAGAAAATAAAGAGATCAGGAGCAACAGTTGGAAAATAATAATAACAACATTAACAGAACATAGACCAAAACAATAATTCTTTTTGGAGTTTTTATATTTGTCAAACAAATAACGAAAGAAAATAAAAACAATGTAGAAAATAAAAAGGCGTAATAACAACATTAAACCCACCCCGTTATACCCGCCAGCCCGCCGGGCTCGGAACATAGGGCGGGCTAGCAAAACAATAATCCTTTTTGGCAAGTGGCTTTTATTGTTGTGGATTTGTTACTTGTTTTGTTACTCTATTTTACCATATTATTTTATTTTTTATTTTTATTTTTGGATTGAAAGATGCATATTTATATGTAGATTATTAAACACTGATCTTCTTGGTTTCATAAGCACATTAGAATTTTATGCAGATTTTTTTATGCTTTTATTTAGATTTTTTTATGCGTTTTCAAAACGGCGTAGGTTTGGGTTGATAACCCATTTTATCAAAACGGGTCCTTTTGGGTGGGCCAGTGGTGGTCGTTCCTAATATTTTCTCATCGTTCATTTTCCATTTTTGGAAATAAAATATGCTCTTAGTGAACATCCTGACTATGGAGGCAAATTCCTCTGTCTCCAAGTATTAACACTAAAGTAGTCTGGGGCAAAAGGCCTTTTACACCAAACTACTTAAAGAGTACTTCGCGTTGGAACTCAGGGGAGATTATGTTTGTTTTCTCATAAGAGCATGACTGAAGGCATCCCTAGCAAAAATGTTGTACACATAAAGTGCTCCTCTTTCTGGGTATTCCCTTGACCCAGAGCAAAATACCCTAAGATTTGTAATCTTGCTCCACATTGTTTTATGAGGGTTTTATCTACCAAGTGGTCCTAGGATGAGGTTGCGAACCAAAGGATGTTACAAAATCAGAGAATTAAACCAAGAAACATCTCATATTTCAGTAAGAAAAATAGATTACATTCAACATAAGACAAAGAGGGTTACTTCTACTTCACCCTTACTTACTAAAAATACTTAGTTCATACTAAGGAGCATCAGAAAAACCTAACTATAAAGAGAAAATAAAACTTAAGAGTAGAAGAAAAGAAGAAAAATCTAAGAAGGACGATGAGTCCTCCCCAAGAGGGTGCTTAGAGCTTCTGAATGTAGGATTTTTCTTTTGCATTTAGAGGTGAGAGGTCCTCCATGAGTTGATCACGTCCCTTGATTTAATCAATGGTTCAAATTTTGTCAGCGCTCCTCCCAATCAGTGACGTCGCTCCCAACAGATCAGCCCTAAAACCTTCTTCTTTTGCTGAATTTTAGTAATATAGTGCTGCAAGAAAAGTTTCCTGCCTTTCCTCTTTGCTACCGCGAAACGTGTCCATAGCTAAATGGTTGCTTTTTCTTGAAGAAAAAAAAAAAAAGGACGTTGAATAGTTGCTTTTTGCTTTCTCTCTTCCTTGCTTTATTGTCTCCCTTTTCTCTTTCTTCTTTCTTTCTCTCCAAGTTTGCTATATTTTTGAGTTAGGCCTCTTCTAAATGGACATTGGCCTCTTGAAAATGTAAAATAATTCCTTAAGCCCGAAAGTAATAAAACAAATTATTTTACATTCAGTTGTTCCCTAATTTTCATAATTGCATTTTGCTCCAGCCTGTTTGTTCAGAAAATAAATTAACTTGGAGTAAAACAATAATTCTATAGCAAAAATTTGGATTTAAGGAGAAATTAAACAATCAATAATTCTCAATTTTTGAGGACCATCAAATTGTATGAAATCCGTATTTCATAACAGTAGCAAGCATATCAATATCAAGTATCACTACATCAAAGAGTTGGTTGAAAATGAAGAAATTGAAATAGTGTTTTCGAAGATCAAATTGCAGATACTTTGACTTAGAGCTATTAAAAGCATAGCAATTTGAAAAATTGAAATGAATGCTTAGAGTACAAAATTTAAAATTCAAGATTAAGGTGAGGTCATCGAAAATAATAATTTAGAACTTTGAACAAATTTCAAATAACTTCTATTATCCGTCGTATTTTAAGAAAACTTAATGGCGAAGGATTCTTTTAGTTGGTTATACGAGTTAGATTGTCAAGTATTACCACTAGTAGTTGGTTATATGAGTGTATGTTTTTTTTTTTTTTGAAACTGATCCTAATTATCTCTTTGAGGCGAATCAGAACCTCCGGTATTCCGACGGATTCGACTCTTTGAGCCGCCTATGGGACTAATTCAGAGTTCAGATATGAGTCCAAGGATTACGATACTTATGCCCCTCCCCAGATGGTGTTGGTGGGATTCGAATCGAGATCCTCTCCCACCACTCACTCCCCTGCCACCACACTTGGGTTATATGAGTGTATGTTTACTTGGTCTATAGTGGGTTATATGTGTTTCCTATATATCTTGCAGCTCTTGTGGGATACCATGCAGTAGCTTGTTTGTTTCAATTGTGAGGTTTTGTATTCCTAAAACTATAATCAATTGAATGTAATTGAACTTGTTGTTTACAAATTATATTGGGGTTCATACACGCTTCCTACAAGCTCGAGATTAATATGGTTGAATAGAATACTGTATCCAAAATAAAAATAAAAAATAAAAAAATGGTTGAATAGAATAAATTAGCGACGAAGGTTTTGGGTCGTAACTCTTAAGTACCAACGATTCATGTACTTTGGAATGACATTGCCTACACAAAAGGAACTTGCTTCTTTTTCTTTTGGCATTGCAGTGGAAATTCAGTTAGTTTTGAATTTAAATTTAATAGATTTTATTATTATTATTATTCAATTATGTATTACCATATCATTTAAAAAATATGATTATGATACCACTTACACTAGATGTCAAACAATTGTAATGCTTGTGAATAATATAGTAAATAAATAATAAATAAACTAAGACTAGCATGACGTAAAAATTAAACTCCTTAATTTCTGGTATGATACATTTTTCTGCATTTTTGTCTTATCTGCAATGCTTTATTAATATGAAACTTTGCTAAAAAGAGCAACTTCATACGGAACTCTCCTAGAGTAGCGCTTGGACGACATAACATTTTTATTTTAATGATCGGGAAAAGTGTTTATACTAAATGACACAACTTATATAATTTTACTCTCACAAAGAGGTGGGACCTACACCTTTATTTTTTTTGTCAACTCTCTCTTCTCATTTATCTATCTTTTTCTCTCTTTTAAAATGACACAACTTTACGTCTTTTAAAATGATACACACTTTACCATTATTATTGTGGCCAATTGGCCATGACATTTAAGGTTATTAGCTCCTAAATTCATCACTAATTGTCTTTGGAATTGTTTAGGTAAGTAAACGTGGTCCTAACTCCTAAGGATATGCTACAGTGTTTGGTCGGGTGGGTTCCTTCCTCCATTGTGTGTTTTTAAATAGAATGTGTGTCTATACATATGAAGCCCATTTGAGAGCCCACGTTTAGCAAAGCTTTGAAGGTATAAACAGACCTGAAAATGGACTACTTATTATTTGGATTCTTTTGTGAGTGTTTTAACGGAATGCGTGTCTGTGTCTATAGACTCTATACATCTGAGACCCATTTGAGAGCTCAAGATTAGCAGGCTTTGAAGGTATAGACTATAGACAGACATAGAAAATGAGATTACTTATTATATGGATTCTTTTGTGAAGTGGGCATGGTAACCATAAATCTACCAAACATAATTGTTACTTAATTTCGTGAGATTTCTGTTATGCAGTGATACTGACGCCAAAATTTGCAATTGGATTTAGGATTAAGAGCCCCTTAGATTTAGTTTTTCTCCAAAAGTTATTTTTTTCCACGGAAAAAGTTTTTTTTTTTTTTTTTTTTGCTATAAATGAGTATTTGAATATCAGTTTTTTTTAAAAAGTAAAAATTACAAGATAAAAGCCCTTTTTGGGTTCTTAACAAAAAAAAAAACACGGTCTTCACTTTCGTCCCTTACAAAGAAAAAATATCCATAAATTAGGTCTTCATTGAATTTCTGAGGGACCACATTTTCAAAGAACTGAAATTGTAGAGGGGCCAAAAGTTGACTTTTTTATATAAGGGATGAAAGTGGGGACCATATTTTTTGTTAGGGACCTAAAAGAGGGTTTACTCAAATTAAAAAAATATTGATATTTTTAAAGCTAAAATTTCTCTTCTAGCTTCTGAAAAGAGCATCAACCAAAACCCAATTTTTTGTCTAAATTCAAATTTGTCTTAGTGCCGGCCTGAACCATTCCCATTGTCGTCGTTGCCGCCACTCTATTACAACTGCTTTCATCATTGCTACCATCATTATTATAATACCTTGTTCTAGAACCGATTTGTTAACATTGATTATGATATTAAGCTTATTAAAATTAGAGTAAATAACGGAAAAATAAAATAAATACGAAAATACATATAAATTTTTCTTCCTTCACACAAATAATTTCATGGCAACTTGTTTTAAATTCACCTAATTAGTGCTCATTCATTAATTTTTTATAATTCAACGTTTCTTAAATATATGTTGCTCACTTGAGATATTGAGCAACACCCTTCCTCGATGATATGCTCACTTAAGTGAGGAGATCAATGAGCAATTAATTTTTCAACCTAAAGCTACTGTCATCCTTAGAGCTAGCTCGCTCGCTACTCGCTTGAGTGGGCAAGTCAGCAAGCATGCCCTGTTTTACAAAAATGGGCCTTTCAACTTCACAACACCAATCTATGGATACAATACCCCACTTGTTTATTCTCAAATGAACCTAATTGATCAACATGTTAATTCCGTGATAAACATATAATGACATACACCATCCCAATATATTACAAACTATAATTCTTCTTTCTTTCTACATTAAAATTTACACATTCTTCAACATGCCATAACCATTCCTTAAAGTATTCAAACTTCAGTTGGGCATGGAAAATTCATACTCCATATACATTATCTTTTGTCAATTGTAAACCAAGGTTTATACAAAATAAATACATCACGGTGCAATGTCCTCATAATACATTAATGTCTCCAAATTTATACATAATTCATATATCATTGCCCTCACATTACAATATAGTTTAATATCTCTTCTAGTTTGACATAAATACATACATGATCAAAATATACAATTTTCCAAGATACAATAATGCAATATATAACTCAAAATATGATCTTAGCATGCTATCATGTCAAAGGGTACAAAACCAAAATATAAATGCCATCATTCCCAACTTGGGCCTACTGCCACAGGAAATATCATATGTGCTACTCGAGGTACTTGAAAAATAATCCCCACACGAGGTGAGATACAATCTTAGTAAACTAAAGGTCCTTGGAGACTCCTCTAACCCTGAGCTCACTTCCATGATATGCAGGTATCAAAATGGTATTTAGCAACAAAACTCATAATAATCAGCATATATCCACGCAATGTGTATCGACGCCAACCAAGCCATTCATTTGGTCCATCAGCCATCCCTGAAATGCTCGTATCGATCACAATCAAGCCATTCCTCAGTCCATAAGCCATCCTGGAATGCTCGTATCAGTCAATTATATTAGCCATAAAATCTAATCATGCAGTCATACATAACATGTTTATATTCTCAACCTCAAGCAATAACACTCAATCTCAACACCGATGCACAATCATGTCATGCTACCATTAGTCCTTATGGAGTATGGTGGAACATTAAGGGGGAAAATCTCCCAAGGTCCAATAGTTTACCTCTTGGTGACAAGCTTTCTCATAATTTTCTTTGTCGCAAAATAGTCCAACCATTTGATAACACTACAATCAACAACAAAACCTATTCCAAGGTAATTTAATCAATTATCAACATAACCAAATTACACAAAATAGTCCATGGCTCCAACATAATCAGACCACACTCCATCATTTCCAAGAATCAAGGTTTTGTTATCTTACCCATAATCCTTGAAGTCTCAAGAACTGCACACCTCAGCTCAAGGTTGGTTCCAGCATAATACCACCTCCCAGAACAAGAATCCTACAAAATAACAATGGTTTCAAACATTAAGCCCAACTCTTAAGCATTAAATTTCGGTTTGCCCTTAAAACACCAAGAAAACCCTAACCCCTAAGTTGAAAATCCAAGGAAACTCAAGGATATTCACCAAATAACCTTTTAAACACTAATACCCTTGTCAATGGAAGATTCTCAAGCTCCCAAGAGGCTCAAGACTCGGTTCATTGGCTACTCACAAGTGGATTCCGAAAATTGGGTACTTTGGAGAGAGAGAAAATGGTTTCCTTACTTATTCAAAGGTCACTCACTTAAGGAAGATGAAGAGGATGAGTTGGTGGCTTGACTTAACCAAGCTTCTTGGAGAGAAAATGAGGCAACATTCGAGGTGAGGAAGAGTTATTTTCAGCCAAAGGGGTACGGTTCACAACTTCGAGTTTGGAGTAAATGAGGAGAGAGAGTTTTGTGATATTTTATCAACTTACAGGTCTGCTCGCTTGAGCGAGCCGAAGGCTTGCTTGCTTCAGCGAGCAGGCACCTGATGCCTTTTTTCTAAAATTAATTATTTTAACCCCTTTTAATTACACATCTAATTCCAATTAAAGTGATTTAGTTATCTAGGTTAGTGTAACCACAACCACCACATTCATCGTTATCATTTTCGTCGCCACCTGGCCATAGCCGCCGCCACCACCCCGCCACCTCCACCAATGTCGCTACCGTTGTTGCCACCTCTACCACCACCTCACTGAACCACCATGCCTCCACCTCTACCAACACCATCACCCCTCGTTGTTCCTCCCATCGCCATCGCCGCCGCCACCACCATCATCAAATCTTACTTCCATAATTTGTTTTCATATTTCCTTTTTAGTAATTTAATATATAAAAGCACTTTTTAATTTTAATATCAAAATAATTATTTTAGTTAAAACTGCTTTTCACTTCTCACATCCAAAATAGCTTCCGCTTTCAAAAAAGTGCATATGAAAAAAAGCAAGGTATAAAAATTCTTTATATATATATATATATAGGGTCAGGATCATTTTACACCAGTGTAAGTTACACTCTAAATCCTATCCGTTGATCTCACTTATATCTAATGACTCAATTTTTTTGGGAATGTGAGCCATTGGATACAAGTGGATCAATGGTCAAGATTGAGTGTAAGACTTCTAACTCTTACACCGGTGTAAGAATACCCTACTAAGATTCTCATCTATTTTTTGTAAAATTTGCAGAATATCCAATTTCATCTCTAATAAATATTTTTTATTTACATAATGTATAATTCTTTTTATTACAATACATAACGGGCGAGGAAAAACATAAAATTTGTCAAAACTATTTTCCTTAAATTTAATTAACAAGAACTTTCTTTCTTATGTGAGAAAAGAAAAAAATTAAAAAAAAATCTTTATATTCTCGAGTCTCCTTTCCGCCAAGAACTAATACTCTCACATCACAGTCCTCATCTCTCACACAATTTCACAACCTACCATTTTTATTCCACTGTGAAACACTAAACACTGGGGTCGCCCCTCACGCTCAGAGCCATGTCCTTCAACAAATTCCTCACTGCAGCTTGCTGTTCCTACTGGCGAAGCTCCGCCCTCGCTGCCATTTGATCCCTCAATATGAATCAAAAAACCAAAAGCTTCATTTATCCAAAAAAAAACAAGTTTAGGCAACTTGCCCTATTTTTTGAAAATTCAAGAATTAAAACATTTGCTCAAAGTGGCTTCAAGGATGATTCAACCATTAAAACTCCACTCACAACATCTTTAACATGCATTTTAAAAAGAACAAGGCATGATTGTCAATAACCATACCATAAAACACAAAAGCCCCTTTGTAATAAACGAAACCTTAACATGCATTTTTAAAAAGAACAAGGCATAATTGTCAATACCCATACCATAAAACACAAAAGCCCATTTGTAATAAACGAAACCTTAACTCTAAATTCATGCAACCCAAAGAAAACCAATTAGAATCAAGCCTTACATACCTTAATCACACTTCAAGAATGAGAAGGCAATATTCTAATGCTTCAATGGAGGAAAGAGGTAATCTTTCTCCATCACAAAAATGCCACTCCAAAGGCTTCCAAGGAAGGAGCAAGAGGGTTTTCTTCTTGGTTCTAACTTATAGGCTAGGCTAGGTTTTAGGAAAGATAGAGCAAAGTGGCTATAGAAGAATGATGAAGAATTAAAATGGGTGGTGCTTCCCCTTGCTTTAGCCGAACCTAGAAGGAAAAAGAAGAAGAAGGCTTTCTTGAAAAGAAAAGGAGACGAAGGGAACCGTGGATTTTGGAGAGAGAAATGTGAGGAAGTGAGAAAATGATTTTTTATGAAGCTTTGACTTTTCAACTTTCGCTTTTGTCTCTCGTATGTGGCAACTCCACATTTAATTCCACGCATACTTTAATCCAATGGCTATTCATTTAGGACTCATAGAAACCATATGGAATGAGTCTCACCAAATTATTTCTAAGCCCTTGACAATTTTTGCTTTATTGCATTTTAGTCCCAAAACTTTTAATATTTATACTTTTTCATCAAATTATGACTTAACTAAAAATTAGATTTTTCACCTAATTTAGCTTTCAATCATCCCTTTTATAAAAACATAATTCGGGTTATTAAAACATCAAGAGAAGATGCAAGGTTAGAAGGTGAAACATCCACTTAATAATTTCATGACACTTCCCTTTTAATGTTCACCTTTTATTACACACTAATTAGACTTTCTCATTAAAAACCTTTTCAAGAAGAATCCAAAGGGGTAAAATTTAGTAAAAGAAAAAAGAATGCAATGCATATAACTCTCCATCTTGAATATTCATTGTAGTAGTCAAGCATTGAATGATATCGCCTCATTAGAAAAACATAAGCCAAAAAACTTCATTGGGAAAAAAATAATTATATTATCATTGCATCCATTAAATGGTTGCAAGTCCTTTGGATACTACATAACTAATAAAACTAAAAGTAAGGGAATATATCTTTTCTATGAATCGATGATATCTCTCATGATTTTCATTTAACTTATTCCCCTTTTTTTGGTTTGACATTCATTTTTTTGAACTAGTACTTTATGCTTGGCTATCCAACATAACTTGTATTGTTTCTTTCCCTTTTAGCCAATTGGTTTTATGTTAACATTCTTTTATAATGATCATCTTTAGAAGCAATTACATTTACAAAAATAATAACTTCATATATTACCCTCATACTTAAAAAACTTAATCAGTCAATCCAGTTCATCGAGAGAAAATACATTTGTTCTCTTGACTTCAAGCCAAGTGCGCAAGTGCACGCATCAAGTAATAAATAAGATTATTAATGCCCAGATTATCGTTCCCACGAGTATAGAACTCTAAATAATACCTTAAATTGTTTTAAAAAGAATCAAAATGAAAATAAAAGACAATATTTGAACTGTTTGGTCGTCTGTTCCCTGATATCATGACAACGTTCTTCAAGGATAGCAGGTTTAGTTTGACTCCAAACAACTCCTCGCGTCGTTATATATTAAATCCTTCTTGATGAGAGAAGGAACGACAATATTCATTGGAGCTTTGGTGTTGTAATCTCAAGAATGATGATAGAAAATAACTACAAAATAACAATAATTAAGAGACAACAAAGTGGAGGGATAAAACATTTTTTAACACAAAGAACGAATCCAGTGTTCCATTTTTAAATAGTTATATTCTCCACTCAGGACTTAACCCTTCTGAATTTTTTTAGGTCTTTTCACTGCTAACTTTGATTCCTCATCACATGGACTTTAATGGCTCACCAGTTCCCATATCCCTATGGCTCCCTTGACTCCAACAGTTACTAAGTTCAGAACCTTCAATGAATGAGGTGGTTCCTTATTCCTAAGGCAACCAGTAGTGTTATTTTCACAATACTACCTTCCTCCTCTGATTAAGCTGTCTGAAATTCCTTCCTTATATAAGTTCCTTTCTCAGTATGAGTTCAATTTCCATTGATACGCAATGAATATAGCACACTTAATCACAGAAATACAAAAGCTTCAGTACAAGAGTTTTGAAAATAGTTCTTTAAGAACTTCACAGTTTTTTCGTTCCACAAATAACTTAGGTCATCGCTAATACTTTAAACATAATTATTCCAAACTGAAATCCCATAGACCCGAGATTCAGTTCAGAGATAACGAATGGAAGATAAGAGAAATAACAACTTATATTTATAAGAAACAAGTTAGGTTACAAAGATAAAATGGAGAAATATGGTGATTGCTCATGAAGAGTCTCAAGTGGTGATACAGAATAGAGGAAGGGTGTTGTCATTTAACTATTGCTAAAATTATACAAACGAAAAGTAAAAACTACAAATGAAACTAAATGATCTTTTCTTAAGTAATTCAATGATTTTTTTCGTTTTGGAACGTCCTATTTATAGGTCAGAAGAGTGGGTGGCAGAATTTGTAATTTTCATTGAGTTTTTTTCTTGACTGCATGAAAGGGGCGGTGTGAACAGTGCTCAGAGGGATGCAAGTTACTGGATGAGACACTTATTGTTGAGATTTTCCTTTTCTTCTGCATTTATGTGGAACCAATACAGAACATAAAGAATCTAGGATTTGGATGATAACAAACAAAGCATGGAAGGAAGGCTTCAAGTTGCAACAATCAAAAAGAAACAAACAACTAACACTCATGAATTCCTTCAAGATTCAAGCTTCAAGAGAAGAATCTAAGTCTAAGAAATCTCAAGTAATATCATTTAGGACTTAGAATTGATTGTGAGGGTAATTAACTTCTTGCATGAGTAAGCTCAAACATACTTCTGTTGAATTACATGCATTAAATTATCATTTGATTACACCAAGGATTTATAACATCACGTATTTGTAAAAATATGTTTTCAAGATTCAATCAAGCAATTAAACATGTTTGAAAAGGATTTTAAATGCTTATGAACGTATTTCCAACCTTTTCAACAGGTTGGGAAACTCTCTGGAAAAGTTGGGAATCAATTCCCACTCATTAGGAATCGATTCCTACTGCATCAGAAGACGAAAATAACGGCTATAAATGACTAGTTTTGCGAAAATGAGTGTACTAAGGCTCATGGGGCCCCTCTATAAATAGAGACCATTGTTCCATTGACTAGACAACTCTTCTTGATCATAATTCTTGTCTTAATTCATATCAATTGCTTATTTTCAATCATCTTGATCATAAATCATCTTTGAGCTTTATTCTTGTGAGAGTGTCAACACCTATAGTTCTTCAACTTGTATAATCTGTACTTTGAGAGTACTTAGCTATTGTTGAACACCTCCATTTGATCTCTTGAATAGTTAGGGGAGTGAACCCTTACACTTGAAAGGTCACCAAATTCCTAAGAAAATTTGGAGTGTAAAATTGTAAGGCATCAACAGCCCGAAATCTTGAAAGGTTGTAGTGGTTTGTCAAGCATCCTCAAGCTTGATAGCTAGTGAAAAGATTTGATCGAGCGAGTTCAGTCTGGACGTAGGTCACGGTGGTGGTGAGCGAACCAAGATACATCTAGTTTGTAATTTCTCTAACCTTAAACTCCTTACTTTAGTATTGCAATTGCATTTTTAGATTATGTTTATATATTTACTTGCTTACTTTATTGATCACACACTCGCTCTCACACTTAGATTTTTCCTTATTAAATCAATGCATTGAAGAAACACTTTTTAAAATATCAAAGGAGGCACTTTGCGAAAAGATTTTGTAAAACTCATTCACCCCCTCTTGAGTATTGAAGAAACTTGTCCAACACAGTAATCATATCATTCTCTATAGAAGTCATATTCATATGCATGACTCTCAACATGAATAAATAAGTAATTGCACTTCAAATACATTATTAATGTGCTTGTTGCATTGTACATCATCGAAATAATTGTTACTTAGTTATATCACCTAAAACTGCATCAACTTAATTTTAGAGATTTGTGTTATGCAATGATAAAATTTGCAATTTGGTTTAGGATTGAGCAATTGGGAGCAAATTCTTATCCTTATCATTCATATATTGCTATATAACAATTTCATCTGATTTTTATAAAATTTGCCCTAATTTCATCTTTATTAGATATTTTTTATTGGGAAAAGTTCAAATACCTTCTGTGATGGTTTGCCTTTAAATCACTTACATTCTACGCTTTTTTTTTTTATCATTTACCTCCTCTGCTTTTTTCATCCAAGTCCCTCCTTAACAGTGTTAGAGTTTTTAATTAATATGACTGTTCTACCCTTCTTACAAAGATACACTTCAGCTACCTTGTGTCATCTTCTTCCCCAAGCTTTGCAAGGATGTTTTACTATATAAAATTTCTTCAACTTCAGACAAAATTTGTGAAGTAATAAATTTTCCTTTCCCGTATATTAAAGCAGAATTTTGTGCCAAAAAATAATGGTTCAATTACACCTATAATGACTCAAGGTAAAGATTGAAGCTTTCAAATTGATGGACTTGATTTTATTCATTAGAGCTTGTAAAAGATTCTGCCAAAAGAAAAATCTGCCTAATAATTTTTTTTTTACGAGAAAAGGTAATATGTGCCCAAATTTCTTTTTGAAAAGAAATATCTTTAATCATCAAATAAGGAGGAAAAAAGAAATTTAAATATGTATTGTATCTTAGAAAATGGATAGAATATTATGCTTATCTTTTTCATACCTATTATACCTACCCATCTCCTTAGATTAAAATCTCACTTAACTTTCACATTTTCTCTTTCCTCTAGAGATTTTGGGGTTAGTTCAAATGATACATGCTTGATTCTCCTTAAGCAAGGTCTTGGGCTCAAATCCTTAGAAATTTATAGTTGCATTATCCAAAAAAAAAGAAATTTATAATTACATGTGTTGAGGAATCCAAGTGTAAATGATTGAGTTAAAAAGTCTCACATTGGTTAAGAATAGACTAAGTGAACACCATATAAGTGGAAGGACCCATGCACTTAATGCCTTAATTTTTTGAGTTTGATTGTAGTGTTTCGAGCTAATTGAGCTCCCCCTGCATGGTCCAACAATTGGTATCAAAGCTAATAGTGTTGGTATCAAAGCTAATGGTGGATTAGCATGTGGTGATCCAAGTATGTCTTGATGTGGAAAGCCAAGGTCTTGATGAATGAAGCCATGCAAGTCTTGATGAAAGAGCCTTCTCCTTGAGGGGGAAAGAATGTGGCCTTGGACTTATACTTGAGGGGGAGATGTTGAGGAATTCAAGTGTGAATGAACCCATGCACATAATGCCTTAAGATTTTGCATTTGATTGTAGTATTTTAAGTCCACTTAATATTGCTGCTCACTTGGCCCATAATTGATGGTCTCTTCCCGCCATGAGCTCATCCTGTATATCCAACTTTTTAAAGCAATGTAAGCTATTAAAGCACACTTTGTGCCAAAAAAATAATGGCTCTAAGTATACATGTTTAACTTTTAATGGTTTGTTTGCTTTTTGTTCACATTACGTTATTACAGGAATTTCATAACTTTTATATGATAAAACACCTTTGCTAAACCTAGGGAAGAAGACGACACAAAATATCCAAAACTGTATTTTTATAAGAAGGCTAAAATAATCATATTAATTTAAAGGGTATATCATCTATCATTTAACATGACCATAAAATTTTTCCTACACATATAACATTTTGTTTGACCCGCAACAAAAAAACTCCGGCACGCAAAATGAATCTCTATAACATAACACAATCAGTTTTCCTATAACATAACTCTTATAAAACATTAATTAAAAACTCTAGTATACTTAAGAAGAGATTTGGATAAAAAAACATGAGATAAATTATAAAAAAATAAACATAAGAGATATAAGTAGTTCAAAATCAAACCACACATGGTATTTGAATTTTTTCCCTTTTTATTTAAATAATATATATATATATATATTTTTTTTTTCAATACACAATGGGAGAGAAGACAATCATATATAATTTGTCAAAAATATTTGCCTCAAATTTAATTAACAAGAATTTTCTTTCTAATGTGAAAAAAAAAATTCTCTCTATTCTTAAGTCTCTGTTTCCCCCTAGAACTAAATACTGTCGCATCACAGTCCTCATTCTCCCCCTAACAATTTCACAACCTACCATTTCTATTCCACTGTGAAACCCTAGGCACTAGGGTCGCCCCTCACGCGCGGAGCCATGTCCTTCAACAAACTCCTCACCGCGGCCCGCCGCTCCCACCGGCGCAGCTCCGCCCTCGCCGCCATCCGATCCCTCTCAACCTCCCCTGCGGTGGCCCCTTCGCCGTCGTCCCCTCCCTCCCCTCTGCCGCCAAACGCGATGATCTACGACCGCATAGCGGAGGCCGTGAAGTCGAAGATCCGCCAGCTGGAGAATCCGGATCCCAGGTTCCTGAAACACGGGTCGCCCAAGCCAACTCTCTCGGACCACACGCGGATCCTGGCGGCGCCGGAGACCCGCGTTACGACCCTCCCTAACGGCCTCCGAGTTGCCACCGAGTCGAACCTGAGCGCGCGCACTGCGACCGTTGGGGTGTGGATCGACGCCGGGTCGCGATTCGAGACGGAGGAGACTAACGGAACGGCGCATTTTCTTGAGCACATGATATTCAAGGGAACGGAGAGGCGTAACGCGCGGGAATTGGAGGAAGAGATCGAGAACATGGGAGGACACCTTAACGCCTACACCTCAAGGGAACAGACAACCTATTACGCCAAGGTTGCCGACAAGGATGTCCCCAGTGCGCTTGATATCTTGGCCGATATTCTCCAGAACTCGCGGTTCGAAGAAAACCGCATCAGCCGCGAGCGCGACGTCATTCTCAGGGAGATGGAGGAGGTATTGCAAGATTGTAACAGAACTGAACAGATTATATTTTATGTTTGATATTATAGTTACAACCTTTTTTCTGTTGCAATCATTCTTGTTATGTTGGATTAAAATCAAATTAACTGTTATAAAGCATGCATCAAATGAGAACAGCTGATAAGAATGTGGTAGTAAAAGATTACTATGGGAAAAAGTTGTAAGTATAACTTTTTTTTAATAGAACAGAACAGAATTAAAAAAAAAAGTGGTGACTTTTAGTTTCATTAATGATTTGCAATACCTAATGTATGAGTATCACTTTTGTGTATGTGTGCAATGACTGATGATAACAGCTTAGAGTAATAGGTTCTTGTTAGGGGGTCAGTTATAGTTGGAATTTTGTTGTTGTATGTTTTCATGCAAAACTGCTCTTTTTTTTAGGTTGTTGTTTTTGTTTTGGTAGAAGGTTTATCTTTTGGAACGTTTGTAGGTTGAGGGTCAAACGGAGGAAGTGATCTTTGACCACCTGCACGCAACTGCTTTCCAGTACACTCCACTTGGTAGAACCATTCTTGGACCTGCTCAGAACATTAAGACAATCACCAAAAGTCATCTGCAGAACTACATTCAGACACACTACACAGCTCCTAGGATGGTATGTAAAAAAATTAATGAGGTCATTTCTGTATGTGTCTTCTTGTCTGTGATGGGTGCATAGAACTCACAACTCTGAAAACATGGTCATTTTGTAACTTATATGTAGATTTTTTTTTAATACTGAAATATGGAAGGTGGACTGATGGCTGTTTTCTGTGTGGGTCTGCTTTCCAAGGTGATAGCTGCATCTGGAGCTGTCAAGCATGAAGACATTGTTGAGCAAGTAAAAAAGTTGTTTACTAAGTTGTCAACAGATTCTGTTACTACTTCTCAATTAGTTGCAAAAGAACCAGCCATTTTTACTGGTTCTGAGGTAAGAATATTTATGTTGAGCACATCTGAACTCGTCTTGATAGTAAAACTAATAACTATTTCCATGTACTTCTTGTTCTGAAAAATAGGTTAGAATGCTTGATGATGATATTCCCCTTGCACAATTTGCGGTAGCTTTTGAAGGGGCATCTTGGAAAGATCCAGATTCAATTGCTCTTATGGTCATGCAAGCTATGTTGGGTTCTTGGAATAAGACAGCAGTAGGTGGAAAACACATGGGGTATGTGACTTGAGTACCCCTCCCCCTCCTCCCAATAAAAAAAGCAAAAAGAAAAATCCCCCTCATGATACTGACTTAGTTTAGCGAATTTTAATTGTGAACAGTTCTGAGTTAGCACAGCGAGTTGGCATTAATGAAGTTGCGGAAAGCATGATGGCTTTCAACACTAATTACAAGGACACAGGTCTTTTTGGTGTTTATGCTGTTGCTAAGGTAAATCTTCATGCAGTTTTCTTATGGTGATTTTTTTGAAACAAAGTAACACATATAATACTTTCTTTTATGATTTACATGAAAACCTGAGTACAAGACGGCAAGTGTCTGCTTCTGCCAAATAAACATTTGCCCGTTCTTAAGAGTTTTGCATAAATATAATACCATTTTACTTCATTTCTTTCCTTCTTTTCTTTGAAGGACTTTTCAGTTGCCTTTTGTAGTCATTAGTGTAAAAAATATAATGGTTATTATGGTCTTCCTTTGCAACATGTGGTAGATGAATTAATAGTTTATGTTTGAAATAATAGTATGCTTAAGTTGTTTTGAAGATTCAATATCTCATTTATTCTTCTGCCATTTCTTCTTCTTCTTTTACCGAAATCTTCAATTATTTCTTGAATAAACCTTTTCCCCCCCTTAATTTATTGTGCTTTCAGCCGGATTGCGTGGATGATTTGTCCTATGCAATAATGTATGAGACAACAAAGTTGGCTTATCGGGTTTCAGAAGATGATGTTACACGGGCTCGTAATCAGGTGGGCTTCTATATGACATTGATTCCCTCGCCTTCTATAGTTAAATTTGACGATGAAATTTGCCTTATACTTTGTATAATGAAGCTAATTTATGAATGGCTGTATTCATGGACCAAGATACGATAGTAGTTAACTTTTAGTGGCATGTGATTAGCTTAGCATAGCTATATTTTATTTACACAATCGACATACCTGCAATTATATATTGAAGAACTTGTATCCATAAAAAAATCATTACTTCAGTCTAATCTTGAGGTAGGTTCTGTTAGAAGTGTTAATTCTATATGTAATAGATGGGAATAGAATTTCACCTGTGTTGATTGTATATAACATCCAATGGAGCCATGGCATACTGCTGCAGATTTTGAATGATGAAATTTCAGATAAATGGAATCAGTTATGGCATTCTTTCTGTCATGGGCTCTTCATTCATGATGCCATATTTTGTGGTCTTTATTGAACAGCTTTTGTATGCATATTAAATAAATCTATAGCGCACATGTTTCAGTGTGTAAAACTTGAGCTGGTAATTCTATTGCATATAAACAACGAGTCTTTTTTAATAATTATGTATTTCCGGTGGCAATTCAATTTGACAGTCACTTCCTCATAATTAAAGACAGTGGATTAAAAGTTTGCTCAAAGTGACTAAATTTACGGTTGTTCCTGATTCATAGCTTATTGGTGTAATGTAGCTGGAAAAGGTGAATGATGGGAATGGGCAACAGCATTCTATTCTCTGATTGCCTTTCATTTTTTATGTCATGTTTTGTTGTTATTAACTCTATTGAAGATGGTTTCCTTGGTTTTCTTTTTAGCACTTTGAAAATTGTTTTCTAAGGTATGGAAAATTGCTTACCACATATCTCTAATTCTCTATCTATGATAAGTTCAATTAACGTAATAGATGCACTATATTTTCTTTAGTAAATTTAAGCAAAATTTGCGAGGGTCTACTTTTGTCCCCAGAAAAAAAAAATGTAATGTTACAATTGTAAATCCAAGGTTTGTGTCAGTTTGAATGTGTATGCATACATTCTCTCCGCTCATGTAATATAGGCTTTGGTATACCCATAGGGTCATTGGATTGTTCAGTGTGTATTTTTATGCTGCTTTTTAGTTATATTACTTTCTTTCATATTTTTTAATCATAAATTATGTTAATGTTGCTTTACATTCGATTCGTTTTTGGTTCCTGTTCTTAGTGCTATAGTTTTATATAAATGTGTTTTTTACAGTTGAAATCGTCACTGCTGCTTCACATAGATGGAACAAGCCCAGTAGCTGAAGATATTGGTCGTCAGGTACAACATCTTATACTTCACATTCACAACTTCATAAAGAAAAGGGGCATTGAAAAATGTTAATTATAACTTTATTCTGTACTAATTTTCTATGACTAAGCTGAACTTTGATAGATGATGATGAAAGAATTACTAGTAATAGCAATAGCAACATTTAGAAAATAGCACTTGTATAGCATAGTTACTTATTTTAAGTTGCTAAGCAGCCTTCTGAGTACAACCCTCCTTATTAATGTTGTTTTCAATGTTAGAAATGAAATAATTTTTAAATTGCTCTATTATTGGATAGGCATGGGTGCTTAGGAGAGAATAGCATTCCCATTGAAATGATAACATATGCTATTAAATGAACTTTGGTAGCGCAGCCAGATCCTTTTATGGTAGAAGCATAGGTGTTTAACTATCTATGATAAATAAACAGAGAATAAAGAGTTTTGACTAGATTGTGTATCAAAGTTTTTTTTTTTTTTAATTTATTATTAATCACATTATTTTGTATGTTGAAGTTTGTAATTCTGTGCCTGCATACATTTCCATGTTCAATAGTTTGTCATGCTGCAATGTTATTGACACTTGCCCTAGATTATAGATTGAAACAAACCGTTTTCATATAATTTTATCAATTTATGATAAGCCTCTTTGTTGCCGAACATACACCCTGCTACCATTTAATATTCATTATTTTATTATTCAATGTTTCTTCAGCTTCTCACATATGGTCGAAGAATCCCATTTGCTGAATTGTTTGCTAGAATTGATGCTGTTGATGCCAGCACAATTAAACGTGTTGCAAACCGATTTATTTATGACAAGGTATATTTTATTTAGTAGTAGAGACACCAATTCTATTCCATGGAACTTTCCAGTGGTGGCATGTTTAAGAAGTAATAATCTTGTTATATGTTTCTCTTGCAGGACATTGCTATTGCTGCCATGGGACCAATTCAGCGTTTGCCTGATTACAACTGGTTCAGACGCAGAACTTACTGGAACCGCTATTAGTTCGTCTTAGTTTTCTGCTTCATTTAACTTTATGAGAGGTCTGGCATAATATTTTGTTTCAATTTACACTATATGTGCCTGTGGATGGCTGCTTTGGCCGTCAATTTTAATTTATTTGTTATAGGCCTCTGTTTTTGTAACATTTATGCAATAAGGATGCTGTTGTCAGTGATGTAATTAGCATCCTTCCGTACTGCTCTAATTCTTGTTGAAAATGATATTGCCTTAAAGTGCCCTGGTTTCTACTTTCTCCTGAACCTAAGGCTGGCTTCTGGACCCTTTAACTCACTGATTCAGTAGTGTAGTTGGATGAATCTGTGCCTAGCGTTGAAACAGATAAAGCTTGAGTAATCTGATTAATTCTCTTTATTATTTAAGTGTTCATTTTGACTTCTTAGGGATTTTTGAACTGGCCTGATTTGTGAGGGGAGTTGATCAAAAAATTAGGGCAGTCATTAGCAAGTTTTTTCTCGGTTTCAACAGGTTTGCTTTATATTCTGTTTTCACTCATTATTGTTAGTTACATGGGACGAATAGGGGGTTATTAAATTCAGATCGGTATATAATAAATACAATAACAGAGGTAATTTAACACAGATGTCGTTGTAACATAGTGGCAAGTGAGACCTGCAACAGCCCTTAGGTCCTAGATTTGGTCCCTAGGATTGCAATCCTTTAAATATTTTGTACGAAATTTTAAAAGTTAATGTTGGTTCAAATCTGGTTTTGTACTGGTTAACGCACGTATTGGATCAAATTATTGGATAGGACCGTTTGGTGATTCGATTCTCAGTTGACTCAGTTTTAACAACATTGATCAATAGGTTTAGGTCTA